>JAVXUO010001151.1:0-192500 GCA_033065855.1 Escallonia rubra
CAGATTTTAAGAAGTGCAATTTTTGCCATTATGCTTTTTCCTATTCTCTATGTTTTTGGGTTTAAAGAATGTGAGTTCTTCGCACTTATGGTGCATTGGGTGTAAGTCATGTTTTAGGTATATGCGGCACAGAGGGATTCTTTCTGTTGAAGAAAGAATGTAGATGGTGCAGATGGTAGGGTGATGAAATGCACGCTACTACCACCAGTGACCTTTTCTGTGGGTCTTCTCTTATAATGTTTATGCTACTTCAAAGAAAATCGTGGTTGGAAACCACGACTTCAACTAAAAACGCATTTCATAACCCCGTTTTCCTACAAGCTTGGTTTGCTTCCAAAATTGTGGTTGCAAAACCCGTCAACTAAACATGCGTTCTGTAACCACGCTTTTTCTAAAAAAGACATTTTTGAACCTTGGTTTTCACTTCAACGACAATCGTCGTTGCGAACCATGGCTTCACTAAAAACATCTTTGCCAACCACGAAAAAATGTTGAAAATGTGGAGTTGAAGCTTGATTTTCACTTCAACGAAAATCGGGGTACGAAACAACGACTTCGGTTAAAATCGTGGTTAAGAACCACGCTTTCAAATGAAAACGTGTTCCTCAAACGCGATTCATTCACACTTGGTTTGATATATAGTCGTGATTAGTAACCACGACTTGAAGAGAAGGGCGCATTTAGAAACCGCAATTTCCATTAAAGCGTAATTTATATTATTCAACTTTTGTCGTGCCAAACCACGTTTTTATGTCAAAAGGCACGGGTTTGAACCGCGATTTCCCAAAAGCTGGTATATGGGTAAATAAGTTTGAAAATGGAGTAAACAGGTGATTAAGTTTTAAATTAATATTAGTTAGGGAAAAAAATCTATTACTCTGCAAGTACAAAAGAAACAACTATGATGAATAGTGATAAAAACAGGTTCAATAATATAAATCGCGCTCGAGGAACACGTTTTCAACTGAAATCGTGGTTCTCAACCACGATTTAAGTGGATGTTGTGGTTTTGTATCCCGACTTTCGTTGAAGTGAAAACCAAGCTTCAACTGATAAGTACCATGTTTTCAACAAAAAGGTGGTTACAAAAAGCGTTTTCAATGAAAGCCGTGGTTTGCAACCATTATTTTCGTTGAAGTGAAAACCAAGCTTCCAATGAAAACGTACCATGTTTTCAACAGAAAGCGTGGTTACAAAAGGCATTTTCAGTTGAAGCCGTGGTTTGCAAACACAATTTTCGTTGAAGTGAAAACCAAGCTTCAGCAGAAATCGTTCTTACAAAACGATTGTGCCTTGCAACTGCAATTTTAAAGCACGAATGCTGCATTGTGGTTAGAGGAACTTGTTGCCGAACTTGTACACCCTGTGGCCTCTTCTGCAAACTTGACAATCAAAACATTTTCCGCTCCTAATGCCGTCTGGAGGTGAGTTTTAGTTGCGTTGAGATATGGGCACTGAAGTGACATAAACATAATAGGTACGATGCAATAAGTTTTTTGAATGGACACAGAATGACCACCATACTTGCTATTTATTATAAGTAAAAAAAAATACAATATGTAGTGATCAAACGAATACCAAAGCACATCAACCTTTCTTATGTTGCTTTGAAAGGTGGAAATTTAAATCGTGTCGCATAAGAACATGGCATTAAGTCCAAAATCGCGGCACACACTTTGTGGCGGTCCCGCTGCCTCCAAAATTACTCCTTGAATGTTTACCATAATTATGTGTGAATTTGCTCTTTGACAATAACATGCTACTTAGTTCAACAGAGAATGTACAAATTCTCGTAAGAGAATGTACAGTTTCTGATAAGAGAATGTACAAATTATCGTAAGAGAGTGTACCTCATTCTCCTAATAGAATATCTCAGTTTCTTGCAGGAGCCTAAATTCTGGAGTGCAACAAATCTCTCTTTCACCCACCACACATTCAAATGTCTCTCTCTCACACACATACACATACAACCCCCCCCCCCAACACACTTCTCACAGAGAATTTACAAATTCTCGTAAGAGAATGTACAATTTCTGATAAGAGAATGTACAAATTATCGTAAGAGAGTACGATTTCTCGTAAGAGAATATCTCAGTTTCTTGTAGGAGCCTAAATTCATTTAGAGCAACAAATCCCTCTTTCACCCACCAAACATTCAAATATCTCTCTCTCTCTCTCTCTCTCTCACACACACACACACACACCCCCCCCCCCCAACACACTTCATATAGAGAATGTACAAATTCTCGTAAGAGAATGTACAATTTCTGATAGAGAATAAATATCATAAGAGAGTGTACCTCATTCTCCTAATAGAATATCTCAGTTTCTTGCAGGAGCCTAAATTCATTTAGTGCAACAAATCTCTCTTTCACCCACCAAGCATTCAAATATCTCTCTCTCTCACACACACACACACACATACAACCCCCCCCCCCCCCAACACACTTCTCATAGAGAATGTAAGAAATTCTTTCGATAAGAGAATGTACAGTTTCTGATAAGAGAATGTACAAATTATCATAAGAGAGTGTACGATTTCTCGTAAGAGAATATCTCAGTTTCTTGCAGGAGCCTAAAACATTGGCAATCGACATTATTTCCATTATATTATATTTTTGTTGAATTACTAGCTCACGTGCTAATCACGTGATTCTTACTCATCCACTTTAAAAATATATATAGCGTACTTCTAGCTCTATATACATTCAATTGAGTATTACGAGTGCAAACCACGACACATTTAACATGTATCATAGTACAAATTTAAACTAAGTGCTATATTCCATTGCCACTTCAAAGAGTAAACAATGACATACCATTTCCATACCATCCACAAAAATGTTGAACGATTATCGTACATATTTTCAAAACATAAGAAGTAACCATGTTGACTTGTTCAAGCTTAATGTACAAATTTCATAAGTGTGCTAATCTGCGAAGCTAAGTTCCGCATGGTGCTCGTACTCCTTTCTTTGACCTTGGAGGATTCCTCTTGGCATAAGTCTTCAGTTTAGGGCGCTTTGCAGGATGCTCTATCACAACATGTTGTGATCCAGACGTGGGGAGAGGCTCCTCTGTAACCTGTGAAACTGTATCTCCTACAGGTAAAGATGTGTGGACATGAGGTGCTCTACGATGATAACGATGTCGACTTCTTCGACCTCGTGGAATGACATCGAATAAATGGTTCGAATTGCATCCTCCTCTACCTCTGTGATACGGAACCGACACATGTGCCTCTTTCTCAATAGGTTCCAACTGTTCTTGTATAATCTCATAAGAGGCAAACAGTTCATTAGATTTGGTAGGGGTAGGACAAGGTCTGTCTATGACTATACTTTCCATCTCAGATTCACGAAGCAGTGGTGATGGCAAGCATTGTGCAGCTGCTACAAATGAAGTTGATGGAGGGGCATTTGATTCTGGTATACAAGGCCTTGGTGATCTCTCAAATGTGGAAGATGACGGTCCATGAGAGACCGGACTTCTGATTGTGGAATGGGATGTCAAAGGCACTTGCTCTACAGCTGCTAAATGTGATGGTAATGATAAGGCAGGTGGTTGTTCTTGAGAGTTAAAAGTGGTGCTCACTGTCGCACTCTCTATATTCGGTTCATGTGGTGGTTGTGCCTCAACAGTGCAATGGGATGGTGAAGACGGAATCTGCACATGAGGTTGGACCGATGGGGGTACTAATGATGTTGACGCAGTATTTGGTCCTGGTGTACCTATCGGTGCCACATTGATCGGCTCCACGGTCGATCTTGGTCCCTGACGACGTGCACGTCGTGGTCGTGGTGGTCGTCGTTGCTGTGTAATTACCTGTGTGAGGTCCTGGATTTGTGGCTCGGGTAATGCATCAGCTGAGAGTCTTTCAGCCTCACCAATTGCCGACAATGCTTCTCGACATACAAACTTAACACTTGCAAGGGTTTCAATGGCTGCATTAGGGTCAGTAGTATCAGCTAAGTGGTATATGCGTTTGATTTGTTGCGCCTGCAAAATAAGCAAATGTGCGTAATACAAAGTTATTAGTATGACAACCCAACTAATAAATACAAGTGATATATAAGAGTAAGAAACAAATTCATTCTAGACTCATATAGACAGACATGAAGCAAAAACTACGCAATGCCCTGCAATTTCACTCTACATAGGCCAATAAAAAGCAACCACATAGAAGGACAAGGAAAACCCTCATTAAGGAAAATCAGCAACCGTAAAAAATGTCAAGGGAAATTTAAACAGGAACTTGAGATCACAATCCAAAGCCAGGACATTATTGTTAACAGAAGCAGGACCCTTGGTTGTTCTGTTTTCTATCGAAACACAAGGGACAGTGTCTTGGTTCTTCTAAAGTGAAAAAAAAAAATGGACCTTCCAGGTGGATCACCTGGAAAATACCAACTGGGAACCCTTACAAAGTCCCTGCCAATTTCTTGTTTCCATCTCCAGATGCCATTATGTAGTGATTTCATTCATAAACCTTCAGATATGAAAAAATGTCAAGCAGGGGGGTTTCTTCTTTCTTTCCACCAACCCAGCACACAATAACATAGTTCTGAATATACCATAGAATACATTAAAATTTACAGCATTATATTCAGTTGAGCAAATATCCTAATTAAAATTCCAAAGCAAATTCTCGTTTTTCCCTAATGAAATAATCTGTAAGAAAAGAAAGGGTTATAAAGCCTTCACAAATTTTCTGCCTGTGTGTCCTATGTACCAGCTTTGTACTTGATAGAAACACATGTTGACACTTCTAATCCTGCTGATATTATGCTCAACAACATGACAACCATCAAATGTTACAGCACCTGCAAAATACCAACTATGAACCCTTACAAAGTCCCTGCCAGTTTCTTCTTTTCATCTCCAAATGCCATTTTGTAGTGAGTTCATGTCCTAAAGTTTCAAATATGCAGAAATTTCAACACCACCTAGATTAACCCCCCCCCCCCTCACCTCCCCCAAACACACACATCATAGTTCTGATTATACAGTGGAATACATCAAAATTCCAGGCATTATATTCAGTTTAGCAAATAGACTAACTATAATTCCAGGCAAGTTCTCTATTCCCTAATGAAATAACTTGTAAACAAAGAAAGAAATATAAGGAATCTAAATTTTTGCTTGTGTGTCATATTTTCTAGCCCTGCACTTGTTAGTTTCTATCAAGTGCAGAGCTCACAGAAAATAGGACATGCCTCAATTTCCAACCCCACCTAAAGGAAGCATCCCCGGAGCATCCCAACCCACCTAAAGGAAACATGGTTTGAATATTAACATGGCTCAGTTTTCAGCTGCCCAAACAACATCCCAAATACCTTTTTATTTTAAGAGTGGGATATTTGCTTTGCACTTCATCATTTAGGACCCCTATATGACAGATATGGCAATTATAAGCTCAATAGTAAACCAAGATCCCTGAGCATTACTAATAGTAGTAGTCAGAATGGTCGCTGTATATAGAAAAATATATAGATATTTGGTGGCGTTTAAATTAAAGAAGGCCTAAGATGCATACCAACATCTCAACAGTAGCATGACCTCCTTGGTATCCAAATGGTCTACTTTGCACTGGTTTGCCAACCAACAAGCGGGTGATCGAGCGGTACCACAGCATGTACTGACTAGAGTATCCTACCTCAACATACTCTCCTGCATCCTCTCTAGCGTAGATAGACTCTGCACGAGTATTCCACATGTCAACGTAGATACGATGTTTCAGCTCCCAGTCAGTGTCCGGGTGGCCCCGACGGTCAATTCTATGAAGGACCTCACCACCACTGTCACAATCACGGGGGATCACTCGACTCAAGTTGTATTGCGGGCAAACACGATCAGGGAAATGCCACTCCACTCTTTCAAAACAGATAAGCGGTGATCGAGTCATCCAAATATGCCTTCCAGTTAAGCAGTACTCTGGCAGTGAAGCTAAATCATAAGGTTGCCATATGAACTGCAGGTGTAAAAGGCATACGATTTAAAATAACGTCACAACAGTACAGCTATATACTTATGTGACACATGTAAACACTTAAGCACAAACCTCTGATGATTTTAAGTTGTCCAGCTGATCCCTATATCCTCTGAGACACTGTGATCCTACCTTGTCACTTTCCATTGCTACAAGCCACCTGTTGAAGTTATTTTCAAGTTTGGTTACTAAAATTTTTAGGTTGAAGCTACGAATAAAAATATACCATTCCAATAGACTCATGTTATTCTCATAAGTGTGATGAATGTCCCTAATTGCAAAGAGCAAAGATTCCCATGGACAGGAACAAGCACTGCACTAAGACTATATTCATACACTAAGATTCCTATGGACAGGAACAAGAAGACACTAAGACTATTCCTTATACGAAAACAACCAAATTTGCCTAGTTCACTTGCTGAAACTGCAATACTAAATGATAGCAGGAGTCATGTTTCATTGCTCAAAGTTCTTTCACTCACGCAGTCCATCCCCATGACAACCATCCAGGCCAAACATAATTTTCTGTACAAGCAAGTGCATTATAAGTAAAGTGGTTTCTCTGTAATCCATTTTTACTCAACTGTTGGCTTGTTCTTGTTAACAAGAAATAAAGGCTTACCTCCTACCCAGAGGGTCCCGAGGCAAAGGCTCGACAGCATTTGGCTGGGGAGGGCCTCCACCAGCAGCAGGTACATCACCGACAATGTTTCCATGTTGTATGTCACCAGCAATAGCTTGTGCAGGCTCCTTTACAGAGGGGGCTCTTTCAGGACGCATGTTAGGGAACCTCTCCCATGCCCATAACTATTATACATGTTATTTTATGAAAAGGATCAATGACAGGATACCGTAGATATAGAGAAAGAAGGAGATTATCAAGTTGGCTTAGCGTACCTGCAACATAATCAGGGGTCCCCCAATCTCATATGCTGAATCCCTGCTTGCTCGACACATCTCACGATACAAGTAAGATAGAGCTGCACTGCCCCAACTACGCCTACTCGCAGCACTAAGATCTTGAAGCAAAGTTAGGTACATAAGAGGGACCCTACTTCCCGATAAGTTTGGGAACAAAACGCCACCAATCAAGGCCAATATAAGAGCCCTAGCATGCTGTTCTACAGTGTCATTGTCTGAACCCTCTGGTAACACCATGAATTGATCCATTAGCCAGCGAAGTTGTAGTGACCCACCACGTATGACAGTTTCAGGTGGTCTGACCCCTAACCATATTTGACAATACTCCTGCCACGCATCTGTGGAACGTACGATGTCAACACCTGTAACAGCATCACCATCAACAGGTAGCCCAGACAACACCGACACATCCTGTAATGTAATTGTAGCCTCCCCAACACGAAGGTGAAATGTATGGGTCTCAGGCCGCCATCGCTCAATCAGTGCTGTGATGAAAGCATGGTCAAGTCTAACCTCCATGATCAGATAAAGACCATAAAAACCAACTCGCACCAAGTACTACATAATACGCACGTGGGGCTCCATCCTCCGATTGCCACCGTGATCCCGAAGTAGTGGGCCCATGGCTCGTCGGCATGTCAATAGCTTATCAACCTGCAATCATTTTCTATATTAGTTCAACTAATAAGAAATCATTAAAGATGATGGCACGCAGTCCATGTTGCAAATCAAGTACCTCTCCATCCCAGACACGGTTGGAACGATGACAATGCTGTAAATGTAATACACGAGGATTGACAGGCCCTGGATGTACTAAATGAGCCACAACATCTTCCTGTCTTGGTCCCTCCATCTCTATGAAAACCAATGCATATTTTACATAAATTAAGCTGAAAAAAATCAATACAAGAAATATTAATAAACTGATTACAAGGTCTTCATATTTGATTCAAGTTTTGTCACGTAAAATCTTTAGAGACATCAGCTCACTTCTCATACAAATTTTTGCTTCGCATTTGTTCATCGTTTCAGTGAGTTGTTGTTCATTTACTCAGTGAATCATCACACACTTCTGGGCTGTTGAGGTAGCTGCTTCCAATGGCTAAAAATTAGCATATTCTGTTACTTCCTCTCTCATTCTCTACTAGTGAGGTAGAACTTCAGTTGAAGATCTTCCAATTTCTCATTTTCTTCCTTACTAAACTTCCTACCCAGAGTAAGAAAACTAACTGAATAAGTGAGTTCACCAACATATGATGCTGTGCTCGACAAACAAACAAGTATGATGACTTCACCAGCATTTTCCCCTTTCTTCTCTTGGAAGGAGACAAGAAAAATGTAAATGAAAAGAGTAAATGTCACTCAAAGAACAAATGAAATTGATTATTGCAAACAAAGTTGCCTGCTGAAGTGGCAACCAACCAAGGAGAATGTAAACATCTAAGTCAAATGCTATGGAATGAGAGAAATGTTAACCTGCAACTTGTGATGAAAAGCTATTTCACTTGCATTCCAACATTATGTGGATATGTCTATGTGGAGTTTTTTGACTTCCACCTTTCAAAGGTTTCAACACTACTTTAATTTAAATGCATGGCAAAATAATTTCAACCAAAAGACTACATTCTTGGTACAAAAGTTTGACAAAACTATATAACATACACAATAACAACAAAAAGGATGGGAGCCACTATTGTCAAGTGTCACTCCCTCCATGAGCTGTTTTCTTTGCGTGACATGTACGCCTATCGTGGCCAGTATTTTTACATAATCCACACCGCTTCGGCTGTCGCTCTAGACGAATATCCATTTCATTACACAAACGGACTGATCTTGGTCGACCTTTCCCTCTATTTACAGCAGGGGGCATGAATATACAGCCAATCCACTCCTCCCAGAAATCTGGATGCTCTAGTGGTTGAAACATTTCAGCCCATATCTTTCTATATTCGCAAACCGAAAAATAAGGACTGATGAAGGCAGAAGGATCTAGTTTTGCCACTGCACAACATGCTAGAACATGGGAACATGGAATGCCGTATGTCGTCAACTTCCCGCATGTGCATGTTTTATCTTGAAGTCGCACAATCTGTTCATTTTGGCCATGCCTATTTTTCACCAAAAAATCCCCCCGATCACCGGTTGTGTTATAAGGTTGCACAAACATAGAACCAATTTTCCTTTTCGCTTGTTGAATTGCAAGGATGGTGGAAGGCACGTAATGCAATTGATCTGCCACAGAGGCTGCCCCAAGGTTTCTTCTCAAGTTAAAGTAATGAACACAGCGATGAAAAGAGGTTTGGACTAATGCTGTGATAGGTAAGCCTCGAGATCCTTTCAAAACACTGTTAAACACTTCAGAAATATTGGTCGTTACCATTCCAAAACGTTTACCACCGTCATGTGCAAGTGTCCATTGTTCAACGGGTATCTCATCACACCACTTCTTTGCTTCTACAGAAAATTTTCGGATCTCTTCCATCAACTTGTTGAACTTGCGAACTTGAGTAGCCTTCCCAGCAGCCCAAAGAAGCTTCTTAAGCTCCGCACTACTGAATTTCTTTGTAAAATTGCTACGAATATGTCTCAGGCAGAATCGGTGATAGGCATAAGGTGGCTGCCATAATTGATTTTTTCTCACAGTGCTTAATATACCGGGATGACGATCTGAGATCAAGCAAACGTCCTTATAGCTAGGGACAACGTGATCTCTGACATGTTGCAAAAACCAACTCCAGCTATCATGGTTCTCCCCTTCAACGATAGCAAATGCAAGCGGCAAGATTTGATTGTTTCCATCCGCTGCTACGGCAATTAACATAGTACCTAAGTACTTCCCATGAAGAAATGTGCCATCAATGCTAATAACAGGACGACAGAACCTAAACCCCATGATGCATGGCCTAAATGCCCAAAAAACTCGTTTAAAGCGTATTGCATTAATTTTTCCACAAGCTTTTGGGTCGTATTCAACAATGGTGCCAGCATTGTACTTTTGGATGGCTGCCAAAAATCTTGGCAATATCCGATATGACTCTTCCCATTTCCCAAATAAGTTTGCAATAACCGCAACTTTCGCCTTCCACGCCTTTTTATATGAAATAGTGTATTCAAATTTCTCCTTCACAGCTGCAATTAAGGAGCTAATTCTAACCATTGGATCGACTTCAACTATATTACGAATTGCATCCGTAATCAGTCTATAGTTTAGATGGTGTTGGTCTTGGTTCAAGGCCTTCCGCAATGGACATATATGAGGTCCTTGATACCGTGTAATTTCAAAATGTCCATGGCTCTTCTTACATGTTGCACGTAGCTGAAAATTACACTTATCGGGAAACTTACATTTCAAAGCCACCATAGTTGGGATAGACTTCTTTACCTTGTAAACCAAATTATGCTTGACATGGTACCTTAAAATAGCCTTCACAAACTCATCTTTATCCTTGAAGATTAGGCCCACTCGTAGCTCATCGTGCTCGGGATGCCATACTCTAGCATCATTACTTTCTAGAGGACTTGTAATAACTGCAGCCGGTGCCGAATCAATGTCCGTGAAAAAGTGCTCTTTAGGCTCGTATAGATGTCTCTGAACTTCCATATCAGTGCTTATACCGTTAACATAATCCTCCCCGTCGTCATATTCATTCAGCCTCTCCATGAATGCATCTTCTTCCCCCTCCAAATCTGTCTTCTCATGTTCATTATCTATAATAGCAGGTTCAATGATGGCCGATGCCTCACTCCGCAAATCAATCATGATATCTAGTGGGAAAAGCAAAGATGAAACACGACCAGTCACACCTACACCTTGAGGCGTGATTTTCGAAGGCCCACCACAGTAACTCTCTCCGATATCGTTGTCTACGAGTGATGAAATCGAACTTTGTGTAGGATGATCACCAATGTCCAACAAGGTAGAATCCCTTATGGGTGTGGACAAGTCATGTCGTGGAGGAGATAGCCCGTCACCATTCGATGCAGGGATTTGGGTATATGAACCATATCTAATGACAATAGCCTCCATCTCAATAAATAACTCAATGCTACTCAACTGCGAGAACTGAGATTGGAGATCAAACATGGCTTCTACGTCTCCATCATCCTCAATCGGTACTCTGATATAACATGTCTTTGCACCGACTCCAACCATTCGCGGATACCTACAACTCAACTTCAACCTAACATGTTCTTTGTCCGCTCTTATGCAACTATACAACTTATCCATCAAGCAATTAAATGTCCAGTTACCCTCCACCTTGATCAACTTTTTTGGTCCACAATCATAGGAATAACCATCTGAATCTTCTATTATATTCCCTCCCCAATAACACAACAACCTTGCAGAAGGAGCCATGACGAACCTTCAGCATTCGCATAGAAATATAGTTAATTTTTCTATGCAATCCATGTATCATTACATATAAAACAGGATATGTTAATTGGTCCCCTTAATAAACAGCATAGCTTTAAATGTATCTCAATGTTTATCAGAGAAAAAAAGGGTGATAAAAGAAGCACCACCCTGCAATATGTCTTAAGTAAACCAGTAACTCATTTGCAATCAATAATTTATTCAGGTGCTTAAATGACGGCATAGCTTCGGAGAAAAGCGATTATTTGGCTGTCAAACGCTATTAAAGCTGGTCAACACGTCAATGACGCATACGAGTTCATTGGTGTCTATGTAAAATTATTAAGAGACAAGAGTACATTGCTCACTTGTCCTCCCAAAGCATACTCTTGCAGTACGAGCAAGAAAAACTTGGTATCAAACAGACATGTCCATAAAATAAATATGCAGCAACTCCATATGAAGGGAAACAAAGCTAATGCTTTAGGCCACTGAACTAGAACTTTGAAGCTGAACAGCCCCAAATCAGCCAATTAAATATTCCTCTTTGTTATTCCTAAACCATAATCCTAGCTTCTCAATTCCAAATCATATTATCTTCAGCCCTAGTCCACAATCTTTGAATAGGACAGCCTTAAAGATCCCTCTTAAGGTACCTAACTACAACAATACACCATGGGACCTCATCCTAGTATTCCTTAGTAAGCTCGCCCTCAACCAAGGTTAAGAGATATGTGCTAAAAGCTGGCCCCTTTGGCGAATTGAGATACTCACAAGTCATTGGGTGCATTTTTCGTACACTTCTAGTCGCTTCATCATCAATATCCTTAGTCACATCAACACTCTTTTTCGAATTATTGCACGAGGATTCTAGTAAGTTAGTTTCACAGTAGTTGCTATCATGACACCAAAACCAATCTAATACTAGGACTCGATACCTAAATAAGCAACTGAAACTCCAGTGTAATTCCACATCCCTCAACCCTTTTAAGAAATTGCAGTCAGTAAAATCAATGTCATGGCAGCTGAGAGCTTCTTTCACAACAAACTTTTTGATGGTTTCATAAGAAATGAAAAGTTTCATAGTTTTGTTAAAAGTTTGCTGAATCTCACCTCTGAAAATCTAACAGCTTGGCCATGAGAAACTTGATGTAACTTACATATAATTTAAATAGTTGCTGAGATAACAAACTGTATATCACCAATTGTCTATTTGTAGCTAAAAAGTTAAGACTCTGCAATGCAGAAAAAGTTTAAAATTTCCTACAAAAACTATGAGAACTTTAAAAAGTTTAAAATTTCCACAGCAGCTACGTAATAGGGTTGAACTACACCTGGATATATTTGGACAAGAAATCAAGTCTAGAAAAGAAGGAGGAATCACTCAGCACTTTATCGTCAACCATATAACTGAATTATTCAGCTATGTAAGAGTAGGATTAATATTGGTTTCAGCAGAAACTGAAAAATTAGAAAGAACATGCCACTTGGTTAACTACTTCTGAGCAACATGTGCGAGAAAAGAAACAACTTACAATTGGAGATTACTTCAATAAATTAGAGTAACACCTTTTTCTAGCAATGCCTTAGCTTCACTAATGAGCATAAGAGAACATTTTAAAGCCATTCTAAATCTCAAAATAAGGGTTGACACCCTTTAGTTCCAGAAACCCCACAAAAGTCTCACTCTAGTACCCAATCGTTCATTCTTGACTCTTAAAGGCCTGAATTCCTTTTTAGTCAACACCGGAGTACCTCGTCACACTTTGCATCAAAAAGTTAACGAATCCCTCTTAAATGTAGACAAGTTAAGAAATACTTTTTCTTTTCAAAACAGGGCAAAGACATGACAGGTCTTTGTTATTCCTAAACCATAATCCTAGCTTCTCAATTCCAAATCATATTATCTTGAGCCCTAGCCCACCATCTTTGAATAGGACAGCCTTTAAGATCACTCTTAAGGTACCAAACTACAACAATACACCATGGGACCTCATCTTGAGATCACAGTTGGGAACTCACAAGTCATTGGGTCAATTTTTTGTACCCTACTGGTCGCTTGGTCATGAATATCCCTTAGTCCCACAAGCACTCTTTCTCTTTTATGATAGCAACACATTGCTATATACTTGAGCTGGAATAGGCATCAATAAGAACAAAAAATAGTTGTGCGAGCCGAAACACGGCTCGTCTCGAGAACAAATCCTTTCTTTTGCCCTTGGGCATTAAGGAAGGCAGGATGGAAGAGGCATTCCTCAACTCACCAAATTTGACACAGTTTCTCAAATTCAATAAATAACCTTGACAGTAACAATCAATGAAATTGGTGCGAAAAAATAGAAAGGAGAACTCACGTTTCTAAATTGGCTGGAGCGTAGATGTTGCTTGATTGGGCCTGTCAAACTTTGCCCTAATCCCAACAGTGAATTAGCTAACGAGCTTGAAATTTTGGTCTAATCCCAGAATTGGGATACCCAGCAATGCGGTTTAAAGAGAACAGAAGAAAGAAGGAAGAGAGAGAGAAGAAACTCACCTATTGCCAGCTACAGTGTAGCACCGTGACATAGGAGCAAGGGAGGAGAAGAAAGGAGCAAGGAGGAAGAAGGAAGGAGGACGGAGGACGGAGGAAGGAATAGTCAAAATGGGTTCAGAGGTTCTCAATTGCGCGCCATTTTTTCTTACTGTTTCTCCGTCTTTTTTTTTTTCCTTTTCGGTTTCGGGAGTTTTCTTATATTTTGAGAAAGTATGTAAAAAAAATAATAAAATGAAAACGTTCTTTCAAAGCACGATTTCTCGGTTGAAATCTCACTTTACACTACAAGAAAACCGGCTTATGCCTACGGTACAGTACCGTAGGTATAGGTGCCATGTCCCGTAGGCATAGCCTATCCCTACGGTACTCTACCGTAGGGAGAAGTGGCGATGCCCTAGATCTATGCCTACGGGATTTAAGGTTATGCCTACGGTTATACCGTAGCCCACTTATTCCCAGCTATGCCTACGGTACTACCGTAGGCATAGCTGTATTATTATTTTTATAGCTATGCCTACGGTACTACCGTAGGCATAGCTGTATTCTTATTTTTATTCCCAACCTATGCCTACGGTACATACCGTAGGCATAGCTCCTTATTTGTCAAAAAAAATATTTACAAAATCATTTACATGCTATCACTACACCCCTGCCAAGCACCAACTTATAGAACCGCTACTGCAAGATCAATAGATGCACCAGTAAGGGAACCATAATCATGCCAATCAAATTAACTAAAATCACAATGTTTTAGGGACTTAACTCTATAGTTTAGCCAAATGCATAACAATCTCGTCGAAGAAGGTTAAGATAGGTAATAACAAAAAGCATGCGATACAAGTATTAAACTTCAATAGCGTACCATTCTGTAAAGCCATATTACAACTAAAAAAAAAATTATGTCCACATATATATAGGCTTCAAGTAAACCCTCTATGGGAAGTATCTTCACAACTGATATAAGAAGGGTAAAGCACAGACTGAACCATTTTCTTAATCTGAAGTGCCAAGAAGCAGAAGCAAATAGCTAGAATATCCAAAAAAAAAAGGCTTGACAAAAGTCAACATGTCAGATACAGTGTGCAGAAAATGAAGCTTAACTATAGCCAAGTTGATCCCCCAAAACTTTAGTGTCTAAACACAAGAAAATCACATTTTCAAGTCAAAAGGCAATAAGTCAACAAGAAAAAGAAGTACAACTCTAATCCAAGGCTGTCCAACAGTCGAGGTCTTGCTTGCTATTGTATGGCAACCAACTCTGCAAAACCAAAACTAGCATCACCGAAGCCGTACCAAAGACTAAAAGCCATGTCCAATAGCTCCCGCATATGTTTGCACCAACTTTTAGTGTAAAAATGATGCTCAAACACGTCATTACAACTCAGCATCCCATATGATTTATAAAGTGTTATAAAGCTCTCACCTCAACATGCCAAGCATCATAGCAAAACGCTCCCTTAGCACCATATTCTTCTATAGAGCGAATAAAGAATCAATCCCTTGCCAATACCAAACACTTCACCTAAAGACTCACCGCATAAGGCCCACTCGCCACCTTAAGACAACCATCCACCATGACCTTTACCACCTCATTTACCACAACCAAGGACGACGTGAACACTCTCTTGTGGGCACTGTAGAGATTTCTGAATTGAGCGTGTCTCTCTAGGCCTTGTGACATTTAAAAGTGCAGTATAGCACCTAAAGTTGGAGGAAGTACAAACAATTGTCAGGTGCTTCCAGCAGTTAAATGTTCGGCAACATTCCTAGTCTTAATTTTCCTTGACCCGTTCCTAGGTGGGGGGAGAGGAAGAAAGGGGTGGCAGCAATTGACTGACATAAGGGGCAGTATTTCTTGTGTACTCAGTAACCTTATTACGCTCTAAAAAAACATGGAACAGGTAAACCATGTTGCAGCAACATCTATGAGCCTCTCACAAAGGTGGATTAACTAACCTCATTACCCAGGTAAACCATGCAACGGATTACCTAACCTCATTAAGCTGATTAGTCAACCTATTTATATACAAACTCAAAAAGCCTCTCTTTTAATTTACCTGAAGCTGTATTACAGTTTCACATGCTTGGGTGCAAAGACAGAATAATAGCTAGCATTTAAAGCATCGCAAATCATCAGCGATAGCGCATCAATCACTCATCAAATTCATCCAAACGCAAACAGGACAAAACAAGTTAAGTAATCCATTAAAGCCACATATGGAAGTCTCTAACAGAAGATGAAACAGGTAAACCAAAATAAAATATATCACGAAAATAAATTGTTCTCATCAATTGCCAAAATTAAAGCTTCAAAAAGGAAGAATATATCAAATGGTGTATATCCAAGACTAGAATTCCCATGTAGGTTCAGTGAAGCTCGCTCAATGGATCACAACATGCAAATATGTTTCATAAATATGAGCTACAAATGTAGATTACCAAATACACTAAAGAAATTTGGTTGCCTTCTTTCGTGTTCCATCTCTGTTTTGCTGTTAGAGTGAAGTGGTGCTTTCAATCCCAAAAACTATTAAATTACCAAATACACTAAAGAAAAGGAAATGCCAAACAAGATGATGAATATTAAAGAAAATGGGTAGATGATCATCTACCCATTTTCTTTAATATTCATCATCTTGTTTGGCATTTCCTTTTCTTTAGTGTATTTGGTAATTTAATATGGAGGTGTGGAAAGCTAGCATGAATGGTCAACACAGAAGAACTTTGCATCGGCAATATACCTCTTCTTTTGCTTGGCAGCACCATAGCTCCAACTCTGCTATCCCAGCCTTTACATATTCCCCATTGCTGAATGTGCAACACTCACGGCGAAGAAGAAGACTGCAGGATCAACAATTATACACAAAACATAAAGAAGTCTCTCAGCATAAGTATGACAACAAAAAGTACAATGCAAAATGCCAAAAGAAAAAAGGAAGAGAAGTCTCAAATACCTGTTAAAGAGTTGTACGTTAATGTATGAGAAAATCTGGGTAAATATCTTCTGAACAATAATAGGGGGCACCTGAAGATACTGGCACTTCGAAACAAAACCCTTAATCCCTCTAAAACTTGAAACAAAACCCTTAGCTAAAGATACTGGCACTTCGAAAGGCTGCACCCATATGAATTCATCTTCCTTGGTGGCCTCCCCACACACAGCACACACAAAGAGAAAAATATAACACCAACCCTTAATCCCTCTCTCTCTTTTCCTTGCAAACCCACACACTCCAACACACACCTGAACTCACACATGCACTCACATATATATGCACACAACACACCAAACACACTCAAAATACAAACCCACACATCAAACTCACAGTACACGCACACACCCGAACACATAACACACACACACACACACACACACACCTCTCTAGCTGCCTCGGCAGCTCCACAGACTCACACAATACACACAACGCACACACTAACGCACCCTAACGCGCACACACAGCACACAACCTAAACACACACACTTCAGGCACACAACACACTACACGGCTGCACAGCAGCCCACACACACACATCACGTTGCCACACGCAATACACGACACACACACACATGAACACTGAAGACATACACACACCCACACACTCATTCAAGCACTCACCACATTCACTCACACAAAAGTCGCACACAACACTACTCACACCTCTCTTTTCGTAACCCAATTCAAGAATCATCTCCCCTCCCCTTATATCTTAAGCGGCACCCATGGTAGAATAAACGCAGGAGAAGCAAATAATAGTCCTTGGTGACACAGAAAAAGGGCAGAGGAAAAGCCCAATGGCTTTAACTACCCAGCCACCTTCCACTGCACACACACCTTAACCCATCATCCTACAACACATACCCCCTATCTCACACAGTCCCGCCAACCCCCCACCCCTTTCTCTCACACACCAGCCACCCCCCAAAACCCCTGCTACCCACCCCCCACGAACCCCATCACCACCCCGGGGTTACCCACGACCCCCATAACAACGAAAATTCCCCACCACCCCGCAACCCCCTCCTCCCTAAGATTGCAAGAGCACGAATAGAGAGATAGACCGGGACAAATTCGCAGAAAGAACAAGAAGAAAGTGTAAATTGAAATTGGAATTGGAAATTGAAATTGGAATTGGACATTGAATGAGAATTGTTACCTGTGGAGTGGCTTAATTAGGCTGAAGAGGAGATCGGAAGTGCACTGTTGCCGCACCAGTCGTCAACGACTCGCCGCCACCGGAGTCCTCGCCTCGCCGTCGACACTCGTTGATCAGTCTGCCCGTCACTGCTTCTTCTAAGGTCACCGTTCATCAACGCGTCGTCACCGGGGAGGGTCATTGGCCGGTGGAGTTCTCGCCTTCACCGATCACTGCTTCTTCTTCGATTGTTGTTCCAGATCTGAGTTTGAAGACGGCGTCGGACCTCGGTAGTCGAGTCCACCGGTGAAGTCCTCCCCTCGTTGTCTTGTTCGTTCCAGATCTGAGCTGAGCTCTGCCAAAAAGAGTCAACTCGAGGAGCCCCTGCCATGTCCGTGTCTGTGTGTCTCCGTCGCCCGTCGCCCGTCGCCGGTGAGTGCTGCCGTCTGCCTGTCTGGGAGTGGGTGAGAGTATTTGGCAACTGGGCAAGTCTCAGAGAGAGAGAGAGAGAGAGAGAGAGAGAGATAGACCATGTGGCCACGGTTCAGCCTCAACCGTCGGTCTAAGGAGACTTCTATCTACGGCTCCGTGTGAGCCGTAGGCAATTTCGTCACTATAGCCATGTTTTGTTGTAGTGTTAGAACCGCGATTTCCAAAAAGGGGTTACTCGGGTAAATAAGGTTCAAAATGGGGTAAAACGGTAATTAAGTTCGAAAATTAGGTCATTAAGGGAAAAAAACTCCCATCTTTAAGCTTCGAAGAAAATTATAGCTTTTGTTTTTTTTTTCTTGTTTCCCCTCTTCCCCCCCCCCCGGTTCTCTTCTTTTGCTTTTGCTGAGGTAATTTCGTAATACCTCGCAGCTAGGGTTGGTTGATGATAAACTCTATCAACTTTGTTTATTGCTTTAGCGGCAATTGTTATAAGTAATATTAAGCGACAATTTGTTATGAGCGATATTATTTGT
Source organism: Escallonia rubra (assembly GCA_033065855.1). Classification (NCBI taxonomy): domain Eukaryota; kingdom Viridiplantae; phylum Streptophyta; class Magnoliopsida; order Escalloniales; family Escalloniaceae; genus Escallonia; species Escallonia rubra. The sequence continues at coordinate 18,897 of JAVXUO010001151.1, forward strand.
AATCTTCAACAATAGTTATAATAACCATAAGTTACAAATCAATGAAGTGGGTGCAATAGAGTGATAGATAAAAGTGAGTGGTGACTTTTGAAAGATTATAATCAATTAAGGGGCTATTACGTAAAATATGCTATATCTAAAAATAACAAAAATTTGTTTTACGCTATGCATATATAAATAAATAGATAGAAAGTCGGAAGCAGAGAGAGAGAGAGAGAACATGGGAGAGAAATCTGGAAAGATTGGAGGTAATTAGAAAAGGAAGGGAAGAAAAAGTCAAGGGGGAGATTGGGGGGTGGGGGTGTGAGTGTGAGTGTGTGTTATAGCCGTATGATGGTTGTCTGCGTGTGTGTTACAGCCTGTATGCGCGGACGTGTGTGTGGCTGCTTTGTACAACCATGTGGTGTGTGTGTCTGAACTATGTTGTGTATATAGCTAATATGTGTTTGCTTATATGTGTTAGTGATGTTGTGTGTGTAGCAATATGATGGTGGGTGTGTTTGAATATTGTATGTGTCTGTAGCAGTGCGATGGGTGTGTGAGTATACAATGTGGTGGGTTTACGGTCGCGTGACTATTTGATAGGGCATTTGTATCGTGTAAAGGTGTGTGTATCAAGTTATTTGGAGGATTTTGGAAGTGACGGGTTGGTTGGATAGAAATGGAGTCTCAGTTATTTACTGGAGGTGGGTTATGCAACTTTGTGGTAAGATGGGTATATGTGTGCTGCTGTTTTGGCAGTTTAGGTGGTGTGTATATGTGTGTTGCTGTTTGGACAGTAGGGGTGTTGAGTATGTGTGTCTTGTTGGTTGTGAGGCGGTGTAGGTATGTGCGTGCACTGTGGGTTTGAAACCTGAGAACCAGAATTACAGAGCTTGTTGGAAAAGATAGGATTCAAGTTAAGTGTTTTTTGAAAGAAGTGGAGACGTAAAATTGGTCCGTTCCAGTAGAGCTTAGAGTGGCTTTGACTATTTTTTTAGTCAAGATGTAGCAAGTGATCATTGCGATGACTTTTGGTATTGAGGAAATGCGTAGCGTTAAGGTAAGTGACCTCGCGTCCATCTAGTGCTTTTATATATTGTAATGTTTATCTATTTTTTTAGAGAAAGTGTTGTGTTACCGATATGAACTGCTTTTAATGACGTTTATCTCTTTTTCTAGAAAAATAAACTATTTACCAAAATACGAATTTCTTTCAGCGACACTTATTACTCGTTAAAATCACACCGACATGTAAAAAAAAAAAAAATTGGTAGAAATAATTATGGAATTTCGATTTGAAATGTTTAGCAAAAAGTGTGATGGTTTTTGAATTTGATATGTTTTTGGATTTGAAATGTTACGAAAAATATATTGAAATCAAGTGAGATGGTTTGACCATTAGTGATTCATGGATTTTATTTACGATAGAACAAAAGTGATAACTGTTCTTTTCGGTTGCTATTTCCCATCTAAAGGAAGGAAGTTAAATTTTGGTTCCATTCCAACAAGTTGTGTACATTGATGTGATGCATGATACTGTAGCATGTGGTCGCTCCTCTTGCTTCCACTATGATGATTATTTCAAGGTGGGATTTCAAACCCAAGTCATTGGGACTATGTAAGCTGGTCGCAGTATAACATTTGAGTTATTGTTAGAATGAACACTTTCACGTGATAATTTTTATGATAATTTTTATGCTAAACGTTTTTTGCTTATACTTTATTATGCTTAACGGAATACATTTTCCTTTTCTGCTTTTAGAAATAATTTTTTAAGTCACTAGTTTAGAAACTGAATTATTTCTGTCGTGTCACGGTCCAGCTAGCTGGGTCACTGATTACTTACTGCACACTTAGAAGCTCACTCCTTACTCAACAATTTTAGGTTTTAAATTAGGTGATGGTCACGATCGTGGGCTTGAAACTCCTGAAGGAAAAACACTGTGGATTACAAGGACTGTAGTTGTTAATAATTAGAACCATTTAATAAATGGCTGTCTATAAATGTTTTGTAAATAAAATTAGAAATGAAGTTTGTATTTAGAGTTACAAAAGTTTTAATTACCCCACAGTTTGTATTAGTTTTTAGTGAGTGAGGCCTGACAGTCCCGTGAGAGACTGTCATATGGGCCTGCGGCCGGTCAGATCTTGCTTATGGGCTCAACTGTGGGTTCAGATCGTGACAAGCCTCTCTCTCTCTCTCTCTCTCCCTCCCTTTTATTTTTTGCTGGATTTTTCTCCCCACTAGTTGTTGTCAAAGATAATTACACATGTTATCGCGTGATTAATCTTGAATTTAATCAAATGTAATGAATATTTATCCCTATGATTTCCATTAAATATCTCCAAAAGCCTTCCATTTCACCCCAAATGTTTTAAACGCATGAGCCTACTTGAAAAGTCTGAATACTTGGACTCCCTTTCAGCAAAATTCTCAACAAAAATACTGAGCTTGCTTGTCAACCCAACATTGTTTAATATTGGATGTTCTTTTTTCATAAAAAATTTGGTGCCAACAAGAAGTAACATTAAATCAAATAGATAGAGAGTTATGATCGGTATGTTCTCCTTTTTATAACACGCACAAGTGAAAAACATGTGCTATGTAGGACAACATTATTATATGACCTTTTTTTTGCTAGGTAGGAATACTATTATTATTTTTTTCAGTTGGAAATCACCAATCATCATCTATAGTAAGTGGCGAGCCACACTTGTAACCCGGGGGGGGGGGGGGGGGGGGCTAATGTACCCCCTCAGATTATATATATAGTTTATTCAGAATTTCAAACTCTCTCTCTCTCCTTTCAATTTTCACGACTCTCTTTCTCTCTCCTTTCGATTTTCACGACACGACCTCTCACTCTCTCAATTCTCACCGTCTCGCGGCCACGGCGTCTCACTCCGGCAAATTGCAGACTGGCGACGGCGGCCACGAGCCCACGATCTGTGCTGTCTGGATCTAGATCTGGTTCTAGATCTACGCACCAATGGCCGACGGCGACGACACAGTCACTGACGTCTGACGACCTCCGGTCTTCACTCCACCGGCACCAATATCTTTTAGTCTTCTTCCGTCTTCACTCCACCGGCGGCCAAGAACCCACCGCCGACAAGTCGACGACAAGGGGTATGTTCCGAAACTGTTGATTTCACCTTGATCTTGCCATCTCTACAAATTTTATTTGTTTTCTTTTTAGTATCATAGCTCATAGGAATGGATAATCTTGAGTTTTTGCATAAGTTTTGTGCCATACAGATTACAGAGGATGACAACTTTTATCGGACTGTTTTGACATGAGATAAATGAATTTTATAGTTTTATGGTGAAAAATCATCAAGTTCATCCTACTTTATTAGGTTTATATAGATGCAAACCAGTACTGTGGCAGAATTCTTAAGGGAACTAAACAACCTGACACATAAGTAATTAGGTTATGACTAGAGATGTCAAAAGGGCCGGGTCGCCCGCAGCCCGGCCCGGCCTGACCCTAAATAGGCCCGGGCTGGCCCGGCCCTAAACGTGAATAGTGCTGGCCCTAACCTGTAGGGCCTTGGGCCTGGGCTAGGGCCAGGCCTAATATTTTCTAAAATTGCTAAAAAGGACCGGGTCAGGCCCGTCCCTTAGCCCGTTTCTGGCCCTCTTTTCGGCCCTATTTTGGCCCAGCCCTTTGGCCCTAAACCATTTTGAGTCATTTTTTTTTCTTTTCCCCTTCTTTCTCGCACATCATTCTCTCTACACCTCATATTTTTCTCTTTCATTTTAACTTTTTGGACATGCGCATATTTATTCATGTGAAAATATTGTCTTTTTGCGAACAAAATTACTCTTTGTTGCTAATAATTATTTTCAAATAGAGTAAACGTAAAGCTCTAAGACACTTCATTAGTCACGAGAGAGATATTGAATGGTTTAGGGCCTATCAATTGTATTTATTTTGTGAATTAGTATTTTTGCAACACAAAAAAGAAAAAAAAAGGGCCTGGGCCGGCCCTAGGCCCGGCCCTAAAGTTAGGGCCTAGGGCTTGGGCCTGGACAGGGCCTCCATTTCCAAGATTTGAGCCCGGCCCGGTTTACAAGGCCCGAAGCCCTAAGTGGCCTGGCCCTTTTTCTGGCCCGCTGGGCCCGGGCTGGGCCGGCCCAAGCCCGGCCCATTGACACCTTTAGTTATGACATTGTGTATTCATATCGACACTAGAAAGTCAGTTAAGAGAAGAAAGATATGACAACAGCTCTAAGTTATTTAATTACCAACTTGTACTTTCAATAAGGAGGTTTACAGGGAGAGCTTTACTTTCGAGAGGGCTGGAAGATATTGGCAAATGTAGGATATTTTGCCCATGTGACTCTTAGTCATTTCCCTCTTGATATTTGAAAACTTTATTCATTTCCAATGACAAAGATTCTTAAACTTTAGCTGATGAACATTCGAATACATGCGTAGATTCTCTATTAAATAACTTCTCTAAAATTTAATTGAACACTTTGTTACAGCTAAAGCGCTGAATATTGAACTGAATCGTAGCTATATTCAATTGTCAAGTAACCCCTGATGTTCTCATCACCTATAACTATAGAAATCACCAAAAACTACAGCAGAAAGTGAAAAACTAAATGGGATAGCAAAAACAAATTCCAAAAACATATATATATTTAAAAGGGAAAAAGTACAATACTAGGGCATTCAAAGTTCAAACATGAAGGTTAGAAGTAATAGAAAACATAAAGAATTACAGCAAAAGTGAAACATCATTGTTGGATATATGCATTTTGAACAATTTTTTTTCCATTTGAGCATTGATTATTTGTTTGATAAATTTAGGTTGTTAATTGTGCATTTGAGAATTGAGCATTAATTGTGCTTTTTCGTATTTTTTTTGTGTATTAACGAAAAATGCACTATGTTTTTTTTTTTTTGGTGCTATTTTACTTATAAAAAATTTTATTGATTTCGATATATTTTTAGCACCCCCTGTGGTGAAATCCTAGCTCTGCCACTGTCTATAGTTATATGTTCAAGGGTTTGTGAATTGTGTAACAAAGAAAATTAATATTTTGTTTCTAAGGCACTTTTAACGACAAATGAGGCCCCATTCGTAGTTAGTTGGGCTGCTACGAGGCCTGAAGGACCAATAGATCTGGCGTAAATTTGACACAGATTGGGCCAGAAGGACGGTTTGGACGACCAAAGTTTAAGCCCCTCGGGCCCAATCTTCACCTAAAATTTAGCCGCTGGCCCAACCTTCGTGTGAACGGTTTCTCTCTCTAAAGAGCATAAATAAGAGACAAATGACATGCATTGGAATGACCGTTAAAACGGTTATGTTTTGGTTTATTCAAACTTCCTTTACTTCCAATGTTATCCAGCTTCAAGTCTACAACAAATATTGCCTATTTGTCCAAAACCATTGGGTACTAATCCAATTATACTATTACTTGAAAAACTATCACCAACGATGGAGTTTACATAATGTTTAAACATCACCAAAAAAAAAAATCTTTGAATGCACCAGGTCAATGTGAGGCTTAGTCTAGATTGACGCTAAAACTGGTCGGAGGATACTGCTTACCGTCGAAAAATAAATAAATAAACATATCAAAAAACCATTTCGCTACTAGTTATGCACTTTTAGCGTCAAAATGATGTATCATTTGTCTTTTTCGACAGACGAGTCATAAATTGAAGTGTAGTTGTGTGAAAATGCGGATACTCTGGCGAGTGAAAATATGTAACGACCTTTGTCTTGGAATCATCCAATTAGTATGCTTCAACAAATGATGCATGCAAATTTCATGTAGCAGTACCTAGTGGCTATTGGTAAAAAAAACTCCACAATTTTCATGAGTTTATTCAAGAAAATTTCTTCCAAGGCAAAGTTTTCCCAAGGAAATTCTTTTAGCAACTCTACCAACAAAACTAGGACAAGAAGATACCAGTTGCATAGTTGGCCTTATGCATTGGGAGTCCTTGTCTGTGCAAAAGTTTTCTTTGGCTGTACCATCTTCAGCAAACAACCATGCCTCACTCCCTAGGATCTCCAGCACACACTTCTACCTCTGAATTAGCAGATGTGCAACCTGTAAGATTTGTTCATACTATCTCCGAGTCAGGCCGCCTTCTCCCTTCCTCTAGCCAGTGGAATTCCATAGAGATCGACTATGGTCTCTTTCCTCAACCTCAAAACGCCTCCGGTTACGAGTCCCTCCCTTCAAGATTCTCCAAATCTGTTGATTTCCATCTCATCATCGCGGATAGAACCTACTTCAAGCGTTTCGTTTACATCACAATCGCCACAGTCCTTTTGTTGTCCTTTCTTGTTCTACTGTTACATTTTTTGCCACACAAGCATCACCACCATGGCTCTTCCAGGAACCTGACGTCCGCGATAAATCAAGCTCTAGTGTTCTTTGATGCTCAAAAGTGTAATAATCATGAATTAGTTTATCCATATGTGCTTGTAGCAGTATTATGACATATCCAGCCTATAATCCTTTTTATTTTCTCTGTTTTAGCTGGGAGTTATCCAAAGAATACTTCAGTGAAGTTTCGCGGTAACTCTGGCTTACAAGATGGGATTACAAGGGATACACATGCAGATCTTGTGGGGGGGTTTTATGATTCTGGGAATAATATAAAGTTCAGCTTCCCTACAGCTTATACTATCACAGTCTTGAGTTGGACTGTGATCGAGTATCATCAGAAGTATGCTGATATAGGTGAACTTGATCATGTTAAGGACATTATCAAATGGGGCAGTGACTACCTGCTCAAGCTGTTTCTTCCTCCAAATTCGACTTTTGATCCCATCACTCTGTATTCACAGGTAAGCTATCTCAGCTTTGAACCTTTCTATAGCTGAAAGTTCTTTTTTGGGTTGCTTTTGCTTTTGCTTTTAAAGAGTGATTCAAGACAAAATAACGAAACTGATTTGAGTAGCAGCATCTATTTTGGCTACAAGCAGAAATATTCATGCTTACTTATAGCATGCAAATAATAGCTAACGACTTAAGCAGCAAAAATGCGATACCAGACTGACTCTAAATCTGGTAGGTGGGAACGGGGAATGATATTGGTGTTGACAATGACATAAGCTGTTGGCAGCGACCAGAAGATATGAGCTATGAAAGGCTCGTTTCAAAATGCGACAGCACGGCTTCAGACCTAGCAGGGGAAATTATTGCAGCATTGTCAGCTGCATCAATGGTATTCAAAGAAGACGCAAATTATTCAGGAAACTTAATTGACAGAGCTGAAAATTTGTTTGATCACGTGACGAAGGAAGGCCCTAATCTTCAAGGAACATACACTGCAAATATTGCTTGCGGAGGACAAGCAAGGCAGTTTTATAATTCATCCGGCTATAAGGACGAATTGGTTTGGGGAGGAACTTGGTTATTCTTTGCAACTGGGAACACCACTTATCTCGAATATGCTACCGATCAATTTGCCTCAGCAGAGGAGGAGGAACTAGTCTTTGAGAAAGGGATTTTTTATTGGAACAATAAGCTCACTGCTAGCGCGGTAGTCTGACAAGTCTTTCAACTTTGGTTTCTACAATGTTTTTCCAGTAGAAGCGTAGGAGAGATATGATCAAATCCTAATCTTCTTGTAGGTATTGCTAACAAGACTTAGATTCTTCCGTGATCTCGGATACCCTTATGAAGATGCTTTTGGATCATCAACAAATAGTACCGACTTTCTCATGTGTTCATATCTTTCTAAGCTTACATTCAAAAAGACTGAAGGTAATTACGATTCTGTTGGCGTATAACCAACATTCCCTATCAAAGTGTCTGTTTCCATAAACAACAACAATACATGTTTCTCTTCAATCAACTTCGTTTTTTTTCTCCGAAATTAATAGGTGGACTGATCCTCCTAAGGCCTGATTACGGCGCACCACTCCAATATGCTGCTACAGCGTCTTTTCTTAGCAAATTGTACAGCGATTACCTTGATCTTTTGCGTAGATCTGGTAGCAGTTGCGGTAATGATGTCTTCTCCCTGGAAATGTTGCGAAGTTTTTCCGTGTCGCAGGCAAGTACAATGTGTCAGAGAATATGTCCCAACTCTTGAGCATCTTTAAGATAGAATGACTTCTTACTGCCACTAGAAAACTAATTGTTGGTTTCCTACAAGAAGAAAAGGGAATCCATTTGTCCCTATAGAGGAGACCTCTTCAAAAACCAGATCATTTTAAGAACAACCCTTTGCGATTTAGGGGAAACTGAAACATTACATAGTTTAACAATCTATTAGTAGAACGTGGTCATTATTTAGAAAAATACCAAAAAGGAAAGGAGCACTTTAGTGAGTTTGTTTCAGTATTTGATTGCTCCAAGTTTTATGGTTTTTTTCCTCCAAGAATTCGAATGATTCAGAACCGATGGACTTTCCTATACCTACAATTATATACTGGTTGTGGGAAACTTTTTTTTATAATCTGCAATGCATCTAATTGGCATAATTGCAAAGTCCTAGAAATAAGCATTTGACCAGTATCTCTGCTTTAAACTCGTATCTCCTACTCTGCAGGTTAGTTACATTCTTGGCGAAAATCCAATGAAGATGAGCTATATGGTGGGATTTGGAGACCAGTATCCCACCCATGTTCACCACAGAGGTGCATCAATCCCATGGGATGGTCAACAGTACTCTTGTAACGATGGAGCAAGATGGCTTAATGCAAAAGAACCCAATCCAAACGATCTCTTGGGAGCCATGGTAGCAGGACCAGACCGAAACGACCTATTTTTGGACGAAAGGGACAAACCGTGGTTTACAGAGCCAACGATATCAAGCAATGCTGGTTTAGTAGCAGCCCTTATCGCACTTCAGGATCCTCCTCGCGACTCTTCTGGTTCTAACGCTGTAAACGTAGGTATCGACAAAGATGCTATCTTCGAAAATATTCAGATAGTTCCTGCAGCTCCTTGACAATATCACATTGCGTCCATGTAGATAGAAAAATAGCAACAGGCTAAGAAGTAGTAGACTTTGAACAAATTATTGTTGAGACTATAGATGTTACTCATTCTTCAGATATTCTTACTCCAGATTGCAAGCGAAAGTTTAATAAGGATCAGAAATTTGAGATGTATTTTAATTATACAAGGAGTTTGCCCCACAGACAATTTTGAAGGACTCTCAAATGAACTTTAGGCTTTTCTTTCTGAACTAGCAGCAGAAGCTACTACTGCTCCTCTGTTCTACCCAAAGCAAGAGCAATTTGAGTATGTACAATCTTGGGGGACATAAGCAGTTAGCCATAGCAACTGTGTGTTCTAAATTGACGGAGTAATCGTAACATAAACGTTGCAGCATCCGTTCCATCAGCAAAACTGCAATTGTTTTTACAATACAAATAAGCTAATTTGCCTTTTGAGTTTCCTACATTATAAGTGTGCTAACTCATACACTTGCGAGCAGAAAGGTCGACGGAACTGTATTTACATAGGAAAACAGAGATATACAAGATTTCATACAAAACCGAGCTTTGTACAGTTGTTTTGGTTTCTTTGTTACTCTCTCTAATCTCTTCAAGTAGACTTCACCCTATCCAAGTCATATGTTTTCTGCAAAATAAGAAAACATTAGAGCTAGATATTACCTTTGGGTATCTGACCTCACGAAGTTATATGGTTACTGTAAAACATGAAAGAGCCAAATTCAGATGCTACTTGCCAGAATAGAGTGGATGTCTCCCAGAAGAGGTGTGAGTAAAGAAACCAAGGTCTGCATTTCTTCTTTAAGGGTGTCATGGTCTTCGTCTTTGGTCATGAGGATTCTAACAAAAGTTTTGTTATCCGGCACTAGCTTGAGTCCTACCTGCAGATTTGATCGACAAAGTAAGTGCAGTTGCTAGTTGAGAGAAAGCTACATCGCAAGCCTGTTTCGTTTGTGTAAGTTGAAAACATATGCGGAGACAGTTTTAATTCGAGTCCATTACTTGTAGTAAGCAAAAAGTTTCCTTGACCATTGTACCAACTATACTACATTGGAGGCTAAGTACTCTCTGCCTTCCCCAATCTTGGTTTTCTTCGATGTTATTGTTTCTTATCGGTGTATACTGTCATGAAAATGCATGACCTAACAACTACATCGTGTCAGGATAATTCGTATTCCAGTATGCATCTGGAAAACGAAAAATTTGCGAGAGAACTCAGCATTGAGTTTGAGTTAAACTGAGTGAAAGACAACACGTTATTTGACTTGGAACGTTTCGAAGGACAAAAAAGAACGATAAAACTTCAAGAAAAAGATTTTTAAATTTTCTGGAACAAACCAGAAACGGATTGTTATCGCTATTCGTCTAGATGCAAAAATTTTAAATCTTTGAGTACCGTTCTGGTATAATTTACGTTCATATATAGACGATTTAGTATATAAGTTGTTTCAGTGCAGAAGAAAAAGAAGCATGTAGCACTGCAATTTTACTTTGCAAGCAGCTGAAGAAATCCATCCATGCCATGGTTTTAGACTGATGTTGTAGGCCTCTTCCACTGCTTGCTCCATGTTCACCCCAACATCCTTCAGCAGTGATTGTAACAATGCCAAGGTGAAATCTAGGGATCTGCAAAGGTCAATACCAGTACTTCAAGATTTATTTAGTAGGGAAAACTGATGACATAACATGACTGACTGACAAGAATGTACTGGATACTGTGACCAAAAACTAGACAGAGTAGCTTCCATTGACCTTCAAAGGGATCTTAAATGTTGGGAAATTGTTTTACCTGGTAAGCCAGACAAAGGCTCTGCTACAGCTAGCAACCTTTCTTGCACTTCCTTCAGTAGCCTCCTTTTTTAATATCTCAACCACATTTGAATACAGTGAAGGGTCTGATTCCTGGAGCTTCTCCAATCTCTAGGAACAAAACAAGAAGATCACATAAAAAAAAAGGAGGAAACACCACCCCCGCGAGATAGTATACTGGTAAAGGACAGATGGGAGGGCAAAAGTGTCCACATAATCTGGATTTTTGTCAATCATGCATGAAAGTCAAAAGAGGGCCTGGCCCATTCGCAAGGTAGGGTGGGCCGAAGGCGTGTGCTTCTCACATACTTTGAAAATGACAACATTTGTATTACGTTACACCACTTGCTAAGGCAAAATTTAGGAGAAAATGCACTTTACCCCCTCTACTGTGCATGATGTGCAATTTACACCCCTTTACAATAAAAATGTGCACTACACGCCAGTGGCTATGGGTATCACTGGATCGAGGTGGTGTCGGTTACGGTGATGGGGTGGATGACAGTTGTGACGATAGACGACGGTGAATCGAGGGTGGACGACGGGGTGGGTGGCAGCTATGACGGTGGGGTCGGATGATGGGGGTCATAATGTGGATCGGGGTGGCAATGGCTGTGGCGATGGATGGCCGGGCTGCAAGGTGGTGGCGACTATGGCGGTGGGGGTGGATGACGGTAGAACAAGTGTTGCTATATACAGTGTCAGACTTCAAAAAAATACACACACTCACCCAAAATGTGAATGTGATACGTTTAGGCATATAGTTCAATTTTCCAAACGAAAGCATAATTTTGAGCACTCATTGAAAAGAAAATGGCAGGAGTTTCAAGGAATCAACAACTAAATGTGAAAGAGCAACAAAACCAATGGACCCCGGCAAGAAAGAAGACATAAACTATAAGTGAAAATTTTGCAATATTTAAAGTAAATGAAAGGCTATTATTATGAGTGTATTTATGTCTTTTCAATGACTCCGTAACGGTTTTTGGTTAATTTGTGCAACTTTCTTTAGTGGAGAGAGGTGTTTGGTACACATTTTTATAGTAAGGGGGTGCTTCTTATGTACTGCGTATAGCAGAGGGGAGTGAAGTGCAATTTCCCAAATTTAATCAATGCATCGTTTGTAGTTAAGTACCTGGATGTTCTGATGCATGTCTTGTCTCATAACAGCCATTGTTGGCCCTATCTTATCTGCAAGAATCACGACGATATTACCACAGAAACTCTCAAAGGAGGCCTTGGCCGCACCAAAACTTGTACACTTCAGACAAACATATTCAGCTATTCTTGTACACTAATGTTTGCTGACAAATTAACAATCAGCTATTTATGCAATCGTTGTAGCGTGCTTTTCGAATGTTTTAACCTTTTGGGTGCTATGCGTCGTTTTTATAAATTAATAAAAAGAACTACCTTTCGCATATTTGATAACGGATTGTTAGAAAAAGAATTTCTTTTACAACTGTAATTCAATGACATGGTGCAACCCCACACAAACAGGAGGACAACAATATCTAGTTGTGTCTTTTTATTTTATTTTGTGGAGATAATCTCGTTTAATCATAATAAAACCATGTACTTTGATATCAGATAAGCTCAAACTTTTATACCACGTAACATGTTTTATGCAACAGATATTTACTAAATTTCAAGGCGGACCCAACTGATTGATTCTATAGCTAAGGACGAAACTTATAGTTAAACTACTGTACAACGTCGTTCTAGGTATATGAGTGAAGAATACATATAGAGAACAAAACTTAGAATCTAGTAAGAAAGAAATGCTAAGAAAATGTGATGAACAACTTGAGAAAACAATCAAAATGAATGCACACATCAGTGATCAGACACACACAAACACTGATATATGCAGATATATAGGGCGCATCTCAAATTCGATCGAGAGAGAGAGAGAGAGAGAGAGAGAGAGAGAGAGTTATTACCAAGAATTTGAATGACCAAGTTGCAAAAGGATAGGAAAGGTTTGATGGAGATGTGAGCAGCATTATTATGATCATCAACACCAGATTTGGCTATGACCCCTTGCTCTATAGATAGCTCCTCAATGATTGACCTTATCTCTGAGACTTTCTCAATCTCTCTCCTCCTCTTCATTTCTATTTCTACCTCTTGATCCTTGATTCTTGCTTCCCTATCTACTACCAAGCTCTTTACATTTATATGATATCTCAACTGGGTGTATCACATATCTAATTCTTATATGAAACTGCTGACAAAAGGAGAGAGAAGGAAAGGTGGACAGGGGGGTTTAGAACTTTCATCAATGGCTATATTAGGCTGTTAGACCAGTAATGCCCCCCTTGTTTGTTACTTGGGAATCTTTCTTGGGGAAGCCTTCTCAGCTCTGAACTCCATATTTTATTTGGATTTCTTTATATCTATTAATCATATCTTCTAGGAGTATAAGACATGTGATTGCGACCCTATATTTGACCTTGAAGTTGTCACCTATCCTCAACTGATATACTAATGTACCATGGTTAAATGTTTAAGCTAGCATCTTGGCAAATATTTGTAATCTTCTTGATCATACCAGATATCCACATTATGTACAATATCATAGGATCCAAACAATGTTATCTAATAAAGTGTCAAAGAAATCCTTAATAATATGTGCTTTAAGCTCATAGAATCAGGGCTAAAAGTTGATATTTGTATGTCCCTGTTTTCTCCGCTTTTCTTTGTCCCACAGACAATTTTGAAGGACTCTCAAATGAACTTTAGGCTTTTCTTTCTGAACTAGCAGCAGAAGCTACTACTGCTCCTCTGTTCTACCAAAAGGAAGAGCAATTTGAGTATGTACAATCTTGGGGGACATAAGCAGTTAGCCATAGCAACTGTGTGTTCTAAATTGACGGAGTAAGCGTAACATAAACGTTGCAGCAACCGTTCCATCAGTAAAACTGCAATTGTTTTTACAATACGAATAAGCTAATTTGCCTTTTGAGTTTCCTACATTATAAGTGTGCTAACTCATACACTTGCGAGCAGAAAGGTCGACGGAACTGTATTTACATAGGAAAACGGAGATATACAAGATTTCATACAAAACTGAGCTTTGTACAGTTGTTTTGGTTTCTTTGTTACTCTCTCTAATCTCTTCAAGTAGACTTCACCCTGTCCAAGTCATATGTTTTCTGCAAAATAAGAAAACATTAGAGCTAGATATTACCTTTGGGTATCTGACCTCAAGAAGTTATATGGTTACTGTAAAACATGAAAGAGCCAAATTCAGATGCTACTTGCCAGAATAGAGTGGATGTCTCCCAGAAGAGGTGTGAGTAAAGAAACCAAGGTCTGCATTTCTTCTTTAAGGGTGTCATGGTCTTCGTCTTTGGTCATGAGGATTCTAACAAAAGTTTTGTTATCCGGCACTAGCTTGAGTCCTACCTGCAGATTTGATCGAAAAAGTAAGTGCAGTTGCTAGTTGAGAGAAAGCTACATCGCAAGCCTGTTTCGTTTGTGTAAGTTGAAAACATCAAGCGGAGACAGTTTTAATTCGAGTCCATTACTTGTAGTAAGCAAAAAGTTTCCTTGACCATTGTACCAACTAAACTACATTGGAGGCTTAAGTACTCTCTGCCTTCCCCAATCTTGGTTTTCTTCGATGTTATTGTTTCTTATCGGTGTATACTGTCATGAAAATGCATGACCTAACAACTACATCGTGTCAGGATAATTCGTATTCCAGTATGCATCTGGAAAACGAAAAATTTGCGAGAGAACTCAGCATTGAGTTTGAGTTAAACTGAGTGAAAGACAACACGTTATTTGACTTGGAACGTTTCGAAGGACAAAAAAGAACGATAAAACTTCAAGAAAAAGATTTTTAAATTTTCTGGAACAAACCAGAAACGGATTGTTATCGCTATTCGTCTAGATGCAAAAATTTTAAATCTTTGAGTACCGTTCTGGTATAATTTACGTTCATATATAGACGATTTAGTATATAAGTTGTTTCAGTGCAGAAGAAAAAGAAGCATGTAGCACTGCAATTTTACTTTGCAAGCAGCTGAAGAAATCCATCCATGCCATGGTTTTAGACTGATGTTGTAGGCCTCTTCCACTGCTTGCTCCATGTTCACCCCAACATCCTTCAGCAGTGATTGTAACAATGCCAAGGTGAAATCTAGGGATCTGCAAAGGTCAATATCAGTACTTCAAGATTTATTTAGTAGGGAAAACTGATGACATAACATGGCTGACTGACATGAATGTACTGGATACTGTGACCAAAAACTAGACAGAGTAGCTTCCATTGACCTTCAAAGGGATCTTAAATGTTGGGAAATTGTTTTACCTGGTAAGCCAGACAAAGGCTCTGCTACAGCTAGCAACCTTTCTTGCACTTCCTTCAGTAGCCTCCTTTTTTAATATCTCAACCACATTTGAATACAGTGAAGGGTCTGATTCCTGGAGCTTCTCCAATCTCTAGGAACAAAACAAGAAGATCATCACATAAAAAAAATAAAAATAAAAAGGAGGAAACACCACCCCCGCGAGATAGTATTAATATTGGTAAAGGACAGATGGGAGGGCAAAAGTGTCCACATAATCTGGATTTTTGTCAATCATGCATGAAAGTCAAAAGAGGGCCTGGCCCATTCGCAAGGTAGGGTGGGCCAAAGGCGTGTGCTTCTCACATACTTTGAAAATGACAACATTTGTATTACGTTACACCACTTGCTAAGGCAAAATTTAGGAGAAAATGCACTTTACCCCCCTCTACTGTGCATGATGTGCAATTTACACCCCTTTACAATAAAAAATGTGCACTACATGCCAGTGGCTATGGATATCACTGGATCAGGGTGGTGTCGGTTACGGTGATGGGGTGGATGACAGTTGTGACGATAGACGACAGTGAATCGAGTGTGGACGACGGGGCTGGTGGCAGCTATGACGGTGGGGTCGGATGATGGGGGTCATAATGTGGATCGGGGTGGCAATGGCTGTGGCGATGGATGGCCGGGGTGCAAGGTGGTGGCGACTGTGGCGGTGGGGGTGGATGACGGTAGAACAAGTGCTGCTATATACAACGTCAGGCTTCAAAAAAATACACTCACCCAAAATGTGAATGTGATACGTTTAAGCATATAGTTCAATTTTCCAAACGAAAGCATAATTTTGAGCACTCATTGAAAAGAAAATGGCAGGAGTTTCAAGAAATCAACAACTAAATGTGAAAGAGCAACAAAACCAATGGACCCGGCAAGAAAGAAGACATAAACTATAAGTGAAAATTTTGCAATATTTAAAGTAAATGAAAGGCTATTATGAGTGTATTTATGTCTTTTCAATGACTCCGTAACGGTTTTCGGTTAATTTGTGCAACTTTCTTTAGTGGAGCGAGGTGTTTAGTACACATTTCTATAGTAAGGGGGTGCTTCTTATGTACTGCGTAGAGCAGAGGGGAGTGAAGTGCAATTTCCCAAATTTAATCAATGCATCGTTTGTAGTTAAGTACCTGGATGTTCTGATGCATGTCTTGTCTCATCACAGCCATTGTTGGCCCTATCTTATCTGCAAGAATCACGACGATATTACCACAGAAACTCTCAAAGGAGGCCTTGGCCGCACCAAAACTTGTACACTTCAGACAAACATATTCAGCTATTCTTGTACACTAATGTTTGCTGACAAATTAACAATCAGCTATTTATGCAATCGTTGTAACGTGCTTTTCGAATGTTTTAACCTTTTGGGTGCTATGCGTCGTTTTTATAAATTAATAAAAAGAACTACCTTTCGCATATTTGATAACGGATTGTTAGAAAAAGAATTTCTTTTACAACTGTAATTCAATGACATGGTGCAACCCCACACAAACAGGAGGACAACAATATCTAGTTGTGTCTTTTTATTTTATTTTGTGGAGATAATCTCGTTTAATCATAATAAAACCATGTACTTTGATATCAGATAAGCTCAAAATTTTATACCACGTAACATGTTTTATGCAACAGATATTTACTAAATTTCAAGGCGGCCCCAACTGATTGATTCTATAGCTAAGGACGAAACTTATAGTTAAACTACTGTACAACGTCGTTCTAGGTATATGAGTGAAGAATACATATAGAGAACAAAACTTAGAATCTAGTAAGAAAGAAATGCTAAGAAAATGTGATGAACACCTTGAGAAAACAATCAAAATGAATGCACACATCAGTGATCAGACACACACAAACACTGATATATGCAGATATATAGGGCGCATCTCAAATTCGATCGATCGAGAGAGAGAGAGTTATTACCAAGAATTTGAATGACCAAGTTGCAAAAGGATAGGAAAGGTTTGATGGAGATGTGAGCAGCATTATTATGATCATCAACACCAGATTTGGCTATGACCCCTTGCTCCATAGATAGCTCCTCAATGATTGACCTTATCTCTGAGACTTTCTCAATCTCTCTCCTCCTCTTCATTTCTATTTCTACCTCTTGATCCTTGATTCTTGCTTCCCTATCTACTACCAAGCTCTTTACATTTATATGATATCTCAACTGGGTGTATCACATATCTTATTCTTATATGAAACTGCTGACAAAAGGAGAGAGAAGGAAAGGTGGACAGGGGGGTTTAGAACTTTCATCAATGGCTATATTAGGCTGTTAGACCAGTAATGCCCCCCTTGTTTGTTACTTGAGAATCTTTCTTGGGGAAGCCTTCTCAGCTCTGAACTCCATATTTTATTTGGATTTCTTTATATCTATTAATCATATCTTCTAGGAGTAAAAGACATGTGATTGCGACCCTATATTTGACCTTGAAGTTGTCACCTATCCTCAACTTATATACCAATGTACCATGGTTAAATGTTTAAGCTAGCATCTTGGCAAATATTTGTAATCTTCTTGATCATACCAGATATCCACATTACGTACAATGTCATAGGATCCAAACAAACAATGTTATCTAATAAAGTGTCAAAGAAATCCTTAATAATATGTGCTTTAAGCTCATAGAATCGGGGCTAAAAGTTGATATTTGTAAGTCCCTGTTTTCTCCACTTTTCTTTGTCAAATACTAAGATATTGATATTAGATCTTAGGGCTAATTACACCTATGTCCCTGAGGTTTGAGAGTAATTACACGCGAGGACACAAAATTTCAAAATGTAACATTCCGTGACCAAAAGTGTTTCAAATGTATCACCCGTGTCCATCAGTCAGGGTTCCGTCCAAAAAGTGTAATTTTTTATGATGTCATCAATACGTATTTTTAAAATGACGATACTGCCCCTTGTACTGTATATACTGAATATTTTAAAATTTTCAAATTAGGGTTCCATTAAGTTTCAAATTAAGGTTTCATTTGTTCAAATTAAGGTTTTAAAATTTTCAAATTACAGTTTCAAAACCCAATTTGACAAATTAGAGGTTTCAAAGCCCTAAATTTTCAAATTAGGGTTTCATTTTTTAAATTAGGATTTTAGGGAAACACTGATTAATCCAATTTTAGGATTAGGGTTTTAAACAGTCTCTCTTCCCCACGCCCATGCCGGCGCCGGCACCTCTCTCCCCACCCCATCGCCGGCCCCTTTAACAACTCACGGCAGCGCCGTTTTCCCCGTCGTCGCCTCAACAACTCATGACTGCCCCCCTCACCCGTGCCGCAGCAACAACCCAGACTCACCCTCAAATCCACAACCCACGTCGGCGTCGCAGCCGGCGTCTTCTTCCTCAGCCACCCTCAAATCCACAACACAGATTCTCCAAATGATTTTAATATAAACAATTAAATCTTGGTTACAATCGGCATCTTCTACCCAATGGGTGGGGAATTCTGGATCGGATTTGCAAATGAAGACCAGTGGGTACTTCTTGATGTCCCTGAAGTGAGGTCATATGTCCTTATTCTACCGATAACCGAAGGTAAGTTTAGGTCTGCGCTTCATCGAGCGGAAGAGGACGGCGGCGGTGGACTCGATCCTGGCCTATGCCAGGCGGCTGAGCGGGACATGTTTAACATCGGCGAGGCATTCAAGATGAACTAGAATTCCTTGATGCAAGTCAAAATCCCTTGAGGCGGTGTCCTCGATGCAGTTGAGGGTGACGACGGAGGGGAAAGGGGGCTCTCGATGCTGCGGCTTGCTCAGTGGGGAGATTTGTTGCGACGGCGGCGACGTGGGGCTTGGGTACCGACAACATGGGTCGAGGGACGAGGCTGGGCTGCCGGCGGCATAGGGCGAGGGAGGGGGCATGGGCTACGAGCAGTGTGGGGTGAGGGAGTGGGCGGCAGATCTGGAGAAAAAGTTTAGAAAGATAAACCTAATTTGAAAATTAGGGTTTTGATAGGGATGGATGGTATTTTATTTTAAAGTCAGGGGCAATCAAGTCTTTTTGTCAAAACCATTAAGTATTTTTGTATTTCGTTTGTCAATGGATATAAGTGTTACATTTTGAAACTTTGTGTCCTCGCGTGTAATTACCCCCAAATTTCAGGGACATAGGTGTAATTAGCCCTAGATTTTAAACAGTTACTACATGATAGGAAAATGAACCTCTCGGGCAAAACTTTATTGTACAAATCCCAACATAAAGCAGGATAAGGCCATTCGAAAAGTAAAAAAAAAGTAGATACAGTAATATCATTACTACCTGACCTAGCTAACCAGCCTACAACTAGGTTGGGCTCGCAATAGCAAAAGGAGAACTGTACATGGGAGTAGTGGCGCTCAAGCATTTGATAGTTATGGCTAAGGGGAAGGAGCCATTGGTTGCTGTTGGGCCTGCACAAAAGAAATAGTGCAACGAGTCGAGTTCTGATTACATGGCGGATACTTGATGAACAAGTTGTAGTGCTTGGTCGATAGCAATTAGTTTCGCATCAATATTGGTGTTGGTACCAATGTGAAAGGCAAAACCATGAAGAACATGGCTTGAATACTTGCGAAGAATACAAACAATCCATGCGGAGCCCGAATTCGCAGTAAAAGCACCATCAACATTAATCTTGGGACTGTCAGTTACCGTAGGGATATAGCCGAGCTGCAAGAGGGATCATATAGGTTTAGTATAAGGGCGTGCAACAATCCGAAAGGTGAACAAAGCAATAGCATGAGTCGTAGCGGCAACCATGAGTGATGAGGTGAGATTATGGATAGTACAGTGAGTTGGACACAAATGCGGCTGTACCATGTCTAGATATGTCAAAAGAGTCGGGCCGCCCGCGGGCCAGCCCAACCCGACCCTAGAACGACCTGAGTCAGTCCGGCCCTAAACGTGAACAATGCCGGACTTGGTCCATAGGGCCTAGAGCCAAGGCGAGAGCCAGGCCGAATAATTATGGAAAAGAGCACGGCCCAGGCCTAAAAAAGCCCATGTCAGGGCCTAAAAAATGGCTTGGCCCAAAATAGGCTTGTGTTTTTTGCTCGGCCCGAAAATTTGGTCTGGCCTGGCCCAGATTTTAAAAATTATTTTTCCTCCAACGCCAAAATTTTCAAGAATTCCACCCCCCCAACAGCTATATAACGACTAGTTTGGGGGGAATTTTCATCCAAAAAGGTTCTAACAACTCTTTTATGCACTTTTACCCTTTTACCCTCCAAACAACTATAAACGGCTAGCTTTCAAGGGTATTTTGGTCTTTTCCAAACTTGAAAAATCTACAAATTCACCTCTTCTTCTTCACATTTTTCACACCAATCTTCTCACTCTCTTATCTAAATTCTACAAGCTTTCCTACCATTCTTCTTTGTTACTAAGTACTAACCCTCTTGAATTTTCAATTACAAGTATTATTTAATTATTTACTACTTTTATTCCTTTACATTTAGTTATTCTTACTAGTTTTACTTTTCATCCTAATCAAACGATTTTAGTGTCAAATATGTCTCAATTATTTAGATCACGTAGCCACAAACGTCCGGCACTACCACAAGCACCACAAGCATCAGATTTTCAAGATCCGCCACTAATGGGTATAGATACCCAAGCCAATTAACAATTTAACCAAAACATTCCAGATTTGAATATACACATTCACAAGATACCCAGCATTTTAGTCAAGGACGCAACTCGGTTGGCGACACTACTACTCCGGGACAAAATTATCCCGATGAGCGGTCATCATGATGAAGGACCGAGCAATCCTGCCTTTAGTTCGCTAGAAATCCAAAAGGGGAAGGAAAAAAAAAAGCTATGTATGGGAATCATTTTGAGGATATTGTGGTTGATGGCGTTCAAAAAGCTCAATGCAAGTATTGTGGTAAATTGTTTTCGTGTGGTAGTGGTAATGGACATCTTAATATGTATTACTGTAACACCCCATATTTTTTTCTATAATCAGGATACTTGTGTAAGTATGAATTAGAATGTATTATGACTTTGAATTAAATAGTGGACCTAAAAATTAATTTAAATTTTTTCCCGGGAAGTAGGTTATACTTTTGGGATTAGAGGACCCAATTTAAATTTAAGCTTTATTTTGACCCATTTATAAAGTTAGAGGAATTTGGGACATAATGGGTATTTTGCAATTCTTATTGTTTTAGGAATATAATTACATTCCTTTTAGGCTGATAATTTATGTACATTATAATTCCTAGGAGCATAAGAAACTTTAGAAGAGCCTCCGAAAATCTCTAGGAAAAACACTCTTCAGATTTTGGTCATTACATTGAGGTAAGAGCTTATTTTGATATTGACATTGAGGTTTGTGGTAAGAACCACATAAGCTACTGTGATTGATAGAGTTTAATTGAAATTTTGGGTGTAATTATATTAGGGTTTTTGATATAATTTGTTTGAGAAGATCAAAACTTGGAGTTGATTTGCGCAATTGAGGTCAGAGTTTTCTCACACATTTACATCATCAAAATTCTGATTATCGATCCGTTCATCAATTCATTGATTTTTTAAAGAGATCTATTGATTCTTTAGAACCCTAATTAAATTCTTGATCCTTACGCTAAATAGTTCTTTGTACTTTCGATTATTGACTTTGATTCGTGATCTTTTTGTTATAAATCTTTGTAGCAAATTTAAGAGTCTGTAACATTTTCGTTCCTTGTCCAATTTTAGTGTTCTTACACTTTTTGAAAACCTCAAATAGTTTACTAAAACTTTGTAGTTTTGGTTTTCTGAAATTCCAAGTGATCGATATTCAAAAATAGACATGAACATTGTTATGCTTATATTTCTGCCAATTCGGGTCAGCCAACAATATCTTATCTGTTTCTCATTGGTTTTTAATGATCTTGGACATTATGAAATCCTTGAAGAGACTTCTTCAACTTTTTAGTTTAAGGTTTTATCAGAATCAATTTGGATCTTGGTCAAAATTGAGTTCGAATGTTTTTTATCAGTGCAGACTTTTCTATTTTTTACACTGTAAATTGGCCCACTTCGATTTGTTCTCTCTCCTTTATTTCACATTGATTTTTCATGAATCTGGACAATATGGAAACCTTAAAGAGTCCTCTTAAACTTATTAGTTTTGTGTTTTATAAGAATCTATCTATTTTATGATCAAAATTTAGTTTCAAAGTTATTCGTCGGTGCAAAAGTTGATGTTCGACACTTCAAATCAGCTTACTTTGACTTGCTCTATCTTATTCGTTTCTTATCAGTTTTTGATGATCTTAGACATTACGAAAATAGTAACGAGTCCTCTTTAACTTTTAAGCTTTGATTTTTCTTAGAATTCTTTGGTTTCATTGTTGAAGTTAGGCCTTGAATAAAACTATTCTGGGTAGAATCGTGTGAATGAGAATGACTTTGTCGGCTTCAAACTCTTGATGTTTATTAAGTAGATTTGGGTATATGTTTTTATAATCTGGTGAGCCATGTCACAGTGTATGTGACTTATCTATTTCTGACTTACGCACGTGGATTGGAACGTGGGCTAGCTCAGCGGGATGAGCTAGAGATCGCGATCTTAATTTTTGAACCTTGTCTCACGTGTCAATGGTGGCACGCGTGACACATTTCTGAATGGCTCCCGTGGTCTTCATCTTTGTACTGATTAAACATTTGAATTTTGATATCTGATCTATTTGAAGAAGTTTTTGAACTTATCTAAAGTATTACTGAATTCGCTGGAGTCTTTTTTAAACATAAGATATCCTTATCAGAAATTGTGGAAACGTTTCGAACTTAATTTTGTATTGTTTTATACACATCGAAACCTTTTCACCCACTGCAAATTCAGTTATATATGGTAATTCCTTACTTTGATATTGTATTGTCCGCTGGTACGAGCTATTTGATTTTGTTGTTAATCTGATTTTTGAATTGAAAGTTAATGCATTGGTTTTGATATTCGCCATGTACCTTGGTATCGTATTTTATTAACTCCAAGTACTATTATCGATATAGCGTGCTTTGTACTCTGTGGGTGGGTGTGTACGATTATCTTTACTGGGCTTTGTGCTCACCCCACCCCCCACCCCTTTACTTTCAGGTTATCAGCCAGTGTTCGAAGCTGTGCAAATGATTATAAGGCATGGCTAAGTAAGAAGCTTTTTAGGGAATGATTTTCCTTTTATATTTATTATCGAATAGATTTTTCTTTTGATTTTATTTTGGAGTTTGTGTAGGAGTAATTGAGGTTAATGCAACTGTTTTAAGCCGGGGTGAGATTTATTGATGTTTCTTGGAGACTTATTCTTAGATGCTCTGAATACCCAATTGGGAGACTGGATATTTTGTGATTTTCTGCCTTTGTTTATTTAAAATTAATGCTAATATATATATATATATATATATATCGGGGCGTTACAATTACCCTCTGTGTGCACCTAATCAAGGCCATGTCGATTCTAGCCAATCGCATTTATCTTTTGATGGTAAGTTATTTATTTATAATCAGCAAGACCAAAGAGACGATCTTGCTAAGTTTATTGTTCACGATGAACAAGTTTTTAGTTTTGTTGATAATGCTAAGCACTATAGATATATGAATACTTACATGCAACCTTTTGTATAAAAAGGTTCATAGAAACACAACTACTTCTGATGCACTTAGACAATATAATACTGTTAAAGCACGTTTGATTAATTATTTTGATAAATGTGATGGTAGAGTTAGTTTTACTTCTTATGTATGGAAACCTCTTTTTACTCTAGTTAGTTATGCTTGTATGATGGCCCATTATTTAAATTTTGATTGGACTATAAATAAGAGAATCCTTGGTTTTGAAGTCTTTTCCTATCCGCATGATGCATTTAATGTTGCTAATATTATAATCCGTACATGTAACACGTTTAAAATGAAGGACAAGATTATGAGTATCAGTTGTGATAATTCTTATAACAATATAGCTGTTGTTGAAATCTTAAAGACGAGTCTTCAACCTGTACTTGATGGTAAATTATTTCATGTTCCATGTGTTTGCCATATAATTAATTTATTCAAGATGGTTTAGGTGCTGTATGAGATATTCTTCACAAAATGAGAGGTATTTCAGTGTATATTAATAGTTCGGGTCCGAGAATATATCAATTTAAAGCTTTGGGTGTTCAATATGGTTTGCCTTGTAGGAGACCACTTACAAATGTCGTGCATTGGTGGAACTCCATATATCATATACTTTTACATATTTTCGTGTACAAAGAAGTGTATACGCATTACCTACTAAGCTTGTTCGCACAAGGCTTGCCAACTCACGAAAAATGGCAGATGGCTGAATACCTAACCGAATTTTTGGAGGTATTTTACACGTCTATTAATTTATTGTCTAGTACGTATTATCCCACTTCCCCTATCGCTATAGTCGAAACTCTAAAAATTATTACATATTTAACGAAATGGAGATATATATGACCCTTTTAGGAAATAGTAGAACAAATGGATATTAAGTTTAATAAATATTGGACGGAATTGCCTATTGTTTTTGCTATCGCCACTTGTTTGGATCCTAGGTTAAAGTTGCAAGGCGCGAATGTATCGATAATAGAAATATCCAGACAAATGTGCCACACGGATGAGGCCATAATTACCGATCTTACAAAAAAAGTGAGTACGACATTTGAAGATATATATAACCTAAATCGAAATTCCGCTGACGTGCGCGGGCGAGCTACACTGTCGAACGATGAAATATATTATGGGTCATATTTTAAGGGCTTTGAAAATCTAGTGGCAAAACAAACACCAGTGGAAGGTACTTCTTGTTCTGCAGGTTCGTCTACTTTTTCTTCTTTTAATGAAATTGTTTTATATGCAAATACTAATCCTTATTCTTCTTTACCAATGGAAGAGCAGATCGATTTTAATTTGTTAACTTTTTAAAAACAAAAAGAATTTTTTTATAAAACCTTATCTCAAATTGCCCGGGATGTAATATCGGTGCAAGCCTCTACAGTTGCTTCAGAGCCGGCATTTTCAGCGAGCATGAGGGTCTTGGGTGATAGGACGAGTTGTCTTAACCCCGAGTCACTCGAGTTATGTATATGTTGGAAGGATTATCTTGATGCAAAATACCGGGAGCAAGATAAACCTGTTAATGATAGAAGGAACATCAGTTCGAGCGTTGAAGATCTTCCGGATGATTAGGTAATTTTCTTTTCTTTTCCTTTTATCATATTTTTAGAATATATTATTTCTCAAAACATAGTTTACATTTTTGGCGTGGATTATTTTCAAACAAATTAAGTGTATTTAAACTAAATAATGCACACGAGAATGTGGCTATTTACAAGTAAAATATATATTTTTCTCATTTTTTTTGGAAAATTAATCCTATATATATATATATATATATATGTGAGCTTATCCGTTGGGAGCGTGGGCAAAATAAGAGATCTTGCAAACGCGATCTGACCGTCCATCCCGAAATATGGACGGGCCAGATCGCGCCTTTTTCGAAAGCTGTCAGTCGTCCGCCATACAGTATGGCGGACGTGTTTTTTTACATTTTTACCCCTCCGCCAGTCCGCTAAACTGTATGGCGGAGGACATTAAAGTTCTGATGGGAGACAGCCAAAAAGACGTCCGCGATACTGTGTACCGGACGTCCCTAGGCTGACACCTTTTTGCCCCAACACTTAAAGTTTTTTTTTTCGGCCCTATGTACGTCCGCTATACTATATGGCGGACAGTCAAGCAGAAAGAAGCATCCCCAACACTTAGTTTTTTTTCGGCCCTATGTACGTCCGCTATACTATATGGCGGACAGTCAAGCAGAAGGAAGCCAAAAAAACTAAGTGTTGGGGATGCTTCTTTCTGCTTGACTGTCCGCCATATAGTATAGCGGACGTACATAGGGCCGAAAAAAAAAACTTTAAGTGTTGGGGATGCTTCTTTCTGCTTGACTGTCTGCTATATAGTATAGCGGACGTACTTTAATGTTCTGACACACTCTCTCTCTCCCATCAATTTCTGACTCTCTCTCTCTCTCCTCTTAAATACCCATCCGCTACATAATGTAGCGGATGATGGACATGAAAGTAAAAGTGTTTCACACATCTGTCCAAACTTCTTGCTTTCAATCATCTCGCAAGGCTCGGCAAGTGTTTCACGCTCGAAGTTTCGCTCTTCAGGATGAGAGTGACGAAGAAGTGATCCGAGAACCAACTAGACGGGCTCCTTGTCAGGCTACACCTCACGTGAAACTCATCCAATCGCACCATCACGTTTGCCAGTCGCTCACCCACGACCACACCTCCGTCAATCGGTCAATCGCAGACCACGGCCTACAGCGGCCACCAACAAAACTCAGATCATAAAAAATGATCTGGGTTTCAATTGGGTCTCAAACTTTCAAATGGGTCTCAAAATTTTAATTGGGTCTTAGTTTTTGAAAACCCAAAATGGGGTTGCCACAGCAGGTGGATTGCTGCCGGAAGCGGAGCTGCCATCCTCGGTCCTATGTACGGAAGCGGAGCTGCCATCCTCGGTCCTATGTACGGAAGCGGAGCTGCCTTCCTCCGTCGTCGCCAGAAGCGGAGCTGCCGTCCTCGGTCGTCGCCGGAAGCGGAGCTGCCTTCCTTGGCCGTCGCCGAAAGTAGAGCTGCCTTCCTCGGCTGTCGCCGAAAGCGGAGCTGCCTTCCTCGGCCGTCGCCGGAAGCGGAGCTGCTTTCCTCGGTCGTCGCCGGAAGCGGAGCTGCCTTCCTCCGTCGTCGCCGGAAGCGGAGCTGCCTTCCTCTGTCGTCGCGCGCCAAGAGGCTTCCTTTTCCCTTCGGTTTCTAGCATGGACGAGAGAGAGAGAGAGAGTCAGCGAGTTAATTAGAGAAAGAGAAAATGATGATGAGAGAGAGGAGAGAGAAAGGAAAAATGTCAGAACATTAAATGAGGAAAATGAGAGAGAAAGAGGAAAACGTCATGAGATTAGTCCGCTACATAATGTAGCGGATGGAACATGACCGTATTTTTGTCAAAAAATCGTCCGCTACATTATGTAGCGGACGAACTTAAAAAAAACGTAAAAAAAATATTTGGACAGTCCGCGATACAATGTAGCGGACGGGCGGAAGGGTAAAAATGTAAAAAAACCCGTCCGCCATACAGTATGGCGGACGACTGACAGCTTTCGAAAAAGGCGCGATCTGGCCCGTCCATATTTCGGGATGGACGGTCAGATCGCGTTTGCAAGATCTCCTATTTTGCCCACGCTCTCAACGGATCAGCTCCCATATATATATATATATATATATATATATATCACCTTTATTGCCTTTATGCAAGGCATTTGCCTTAATACTCCACGAGCTTCCTTGCACAAATGTAATTAAAAAAAGACAGTTATTACATTATTTTTCGGCCACCTTGTGCTTCAATCGAGATTACGTCACTTTTACGGACAATCTTAAGGACGCATCCTCACAAGTGTCTCGTGCATTCAGGGTAATTTCTTTTCTTGAATACTGGTTCCAAAAACTTCAAACCAAATAATTAAGGCAAAAACGCCCGTTAACCACCGCCAAGCCAACCCTTGTAGCTCGTTACTTGTTTTTTCAAAGAGTTAACTACTTGGTTGACTACTGTACTATTAGACAAATTTAACTTTGGTCACTGGTCATCGATTTATGCCAAAGTGACCACTAAACTTTGTATGCGCACAAGAGCCAAGAATTACAAGCAACCAGAAATGGCTTCTTGAAATTTTTGAAGTTTCTAGCTCTTTAGTTTGGAGGCCTAACACTCCACAATAATGGTATCAAGCTACTGTGTGTGTATGTGTGCGCGCGCGCGCGAAGAAGAAGAAGAAGAAGAAGAAGAAGAAGAAGGTGAATAGTGAATGACAATTTTACCCCTAAATAAACAAACTGAAATTAACTTAATTTGACGGAGTGGTGTGATTAAAATGAATTTTGAAGTTTAGTGGTTATTTAGACACAAATCGATATCCAGTGACCAAAATTGAATACTACCATTTCCATTTTCATTACACTTGAAAACCTTGCCGTCCCTTCTAGATGGGTTTTTTGGAGGATTTGCTGGCAGATGGAGCTTCGGTTGGTAGTTATCCTGTCATAAACCACGCAGCGGTTCTTAGATTTCTTCCAAAGTCTAAGCAAGCCTCTTGTGAGTTGTAAGCCCCCTGCAGATTGCGCTGCTAGATTCATGATCTATGGCATCACCTACTTTATTTATTCTATGTTTTCAAACTCCAACATTTGTTTAAGGGATTAGTTTAAGGAACTATGCTGTTCTTGCTGTATTCTTTTGGATAAGATAGCACTGATTCCCAACAACAAAATGGTCCAATCCAATTATTTTCCCTGCTATTTTCAGTTGCATCAGCATCCCAGTTGTAATAATTATAATATGTCTACGTGATGCTAGACCAAGGTTTTCTTAAATCAACAATGGAATAGCTGTGTCACCGCCGGTTCTCACGAGCTTTCTGATCGAAACATGTTATTGCTGATTGTCATAAACGATTATATTTCTTCAATACTGGTTTTGATGTTTTTTGTTTTGCCTTTTCCCGGTTAGTCAATTGCGTTTGTATCTTGTTAAAATTTGTTTTATTAATAATGTTCTTGAAGTTTACGGGAAAAACATAAAAGATGATTTGTCCGTGGGGTTTTTCTTATTGTTTTATCGTTACTAAATATTGTCATTAAATATAGTTCATGATAACATCTTTATAAAAGCGATAAAAAGAAAAGCGACGATAAAAAGAAATTTTTTTGCTCCTACCCTAGTTATGGAAAGATACCTACAAAAAATCTCTTGTATATCGATAATTAATGGTAACTAAAGTTTTTAGCATTGCATTTTGGAATTTGTTTTGTTTATATTTACACAAATGCCATTATCTCGTAATATTAATTAATTATGGTTTCTTTTGTTGTATTTTTTATTTTTTATGCCACCGGTTGTCATACTCTTCTTCTTTCTCATTCTTTTACTCCATCTTCGTTCTTCCTAATGTTATATTCCAAATATCTAGATTACGAAAAAGCACGAATTGATCAAGGTTATTATTATTATTATTATTTTGGAAATTTAAATTCTTATAGTATGTTAACTTACACTTGACTATTGTACTCGTATAGTTAATAATCACATTAGTAATACATCTAAAGAGTAAAGTTAAGCTTCTTCATGCAAGATTATTAATTCGTTATTGACTAACCTTATCAAATTAAATAAATCACTATGAGAAGCAAAAAAATAAATGATTAATAGTCAAATTGAGTAATTCTATTATGTTAGTCATTTATTTTTATGCCTTTTTGGCCTCCCTCGATTAGACTTTCTAGATCCGTCCCTGGTTTTTAGTAACTTTTCTGCGAACACTTTCAGCAACGATTCTTAGTAGCACCTTTTATAGCGTCACTAAATTAAAGTCACTTAAAAGCTTAACGACAATTAATTGTATTTATATTGCATTTGTAGGTATATATCTTCCTGCAATTCTGGTAGCAGCTTTAAGTGATTAGCCTACCTTGAGTTGTTAATTCTCCATAATCAAGTACTATGCATGACGTTACTTTCCCTTAAACTTTTGTTAGCATCTAAACATACTAAACTAAGAAGATGATAATGCAAATAAAAAGAAAATGAGGTATGAGCAAGATCGATTCCCTTGGGGACCAAAGTAATCAAAATCACGTATGAAAGTGATTAAAGTAGATGGACTATGTTTGACATGCTATATGTTTGACAATAGACTTTCTATTTTTACTATATTAATAATTAACTTAAAGGTGGTGTCAAGAAGTTAAATTTTGAGTAGAATCTCCTAGTTTTGTATTGTTCACACTGAAAGATAGGTATTTTATTCTGCATAAAATATAATGGGGGTAATAAGCTCCAGTCTGGAGAGATCGCGCATATAGAAAGAGGATGTTTCATGCTAATGTTGTTTTGATTAGCGAAGATTTAGCTAGCAAATTTATCAGATGAATATCCCATCTACGATGAAAAAAAGATCCTCTGCGTTTCCTTATTGTCTCTTACAAGTACGTCAAATCTTGACTGCTACCGAAATGTAGGAAGGTAACTGCATGTTTTATATAATTTAATCGTTAAATATTTATGGCGACTTTAGTTCAGTGACGCTAAAAAATGCTTCTCAAGTTGTAGTTTAGAGTGTTAATAAAAGCACTTTCATTTTAGCGATGCTAACTATCTATTCTATGTTTTCAAACTCCAACATTGTTTAAAGGGTTAGTGTTTAAATGAACAATGGAATTCCTTAGTCGCTGCTGGTTTCTAACGAGCTTTCTAAACCATGTTACCGGTTGCTATAGGCGCTTATATTTCTTCAGTATTGGTTTAGATATTCTTCATTTTGCCTTTTTTGTCTAGTTAGTTGATCGCGTTTGTATCATGTTAAAATTTTAATTGTTAATAGAATTTCTCGATGTTAAACGGGAAAACATAAAATTGGTTTGCATGTGAAGTTTTTCTTAGCTTTTTATCGTCACTAAATGTTGTCAATAAATATACACGAGTTCACGGTAACAACATCGTTATAAAATAATGTATTCCTTTATTAGAAAACCACAGAAAAATAAGAATCACCTATTGAACAATTATTGTAGCCAAGGCATTCCTTTTCTCTTTATATAGTGCTAAATTAAGCTAAAATTTTGTCTACTTATTGATAATCAAAGAAATAATAGGGCCCAATAGATTTTATTTTCCTATAATAAACATATTCGGCGTAGTACCGATCAATACTAACGATCTCTGAGTCAAACCATTTTGTTCTTGTTTTATTTTTTCAAAATGAATCTCCCACTGGTGGTGATAATTTGTTGATATGAAGAGAATTTCCATCGCGTCTATAAATTAACTAGTTTGAGTTTGTGCTGCTATCAAGAAGCTTCCCTTAAGACACCTTTTGAACAACATCGAAAATTCCGCTTCGTTCTTCTCCTCGCTTTTCTTTTCACAATCTAACTTTGCAAAGATAACTCGAGGGATAATTGGTATCCGAAAATTTCGGTACTTAAGATTGCTGCATCATTCTAACTCATTATATTCTCTAGAAAATTGAAGCATATGAAAGTGAGACACCTATAGATACATCCAATATGTAAGTTGCCTTATCATACCTTATTGCCATACGTGGTCATGATTAACCTGCCTTGAGTTTTCAATTCTCCATAGTCAAGTGATATGCATGACGTTACCTTCCCTTAAACTATGTAGATGAAGATGCAAATACAAAGATAATGAGGGTATGAACAAGATCGATTCCCTTAGAGACTAAAAATCAATGATAATACGTAAGAAAGTGATTAAAATAAATGGACTACGTTTGACATATTGCTATATGTTTGGCAACAAACTCTCTATTTTTACTATATCAAATAACTTAAGAAGTGGTGTCAAGAAATTAATTTTGGGTAGAATCTCTTGGTTTTATGTTTGTTCACATTGAAGGATAGATATTTTATTCTCATAAAATATAGTGGTTTAATAAGCTTCGATCCAGGAAAGATTGCGCACATAGAAGGAGGTGTGTTTCATGCTAATGTTGTTTTGATTAGACATGACCTAGCTATCAAATTAACTAGATGAATATTCCATCCATTAAAAAAAAAAGATCCTTTGCGGTTTCTTATTTTTCATTACAAGTACGTGAAATTTTGGCGGTTTGCTGAGTTGTAGGAATTATAGTTACAAGTTTTAATATAATTTGGTCACTAAATATTTTTAACACTTTTTATTTGATGATATTAAAAGATACTGTTAAGAGTTGTTAATGAAATTGTTAACAAAAAAACTATAAATAATATTTAGCGATTACTAATTATTATTGTGTACGTAGAAGGTCTTAACTATCTTTGCCTTTAAACAAGAACACGGGTTCGTTTGACAAATTTTTTTTTTGATTTTCAGTTTTTAAAGAGCAGTTTTGAAAGAACAGTTTAATTTTTTTTTTTTTTACAAAAACAAGTGGATGTTTGATATCCTTTTTTTTTTGTGGTGTTTGGTAACCCTTTTTATTTTGACTTTTTTTTTGTTGGTGGTTTGCGGTGGCGGTGGTGGTGGCCGGCTGCCGGCAGTCTCCGGCGTGGTCGCCGGCGGTCGGCGGTGGTCGCCTGAGGTGGGTGCGGACGGTGGAAGGGTGGTGGTGGTGGTCTCAAAACAAAAAACCAAAAGTGAAAAAAAAATTCAGTTTTTGGAGTTTTTTTTTTACTCTTCAGTTTAAAAACTGATTTTTTAACTTGGAGAAGAAAAAAAAAATTACCAAACGCACTTTTTTTTTCCAATTTTCAAAACTGAAAAAAAAAGAGGAAAAAAAAATCGTGTCAAACGTGGCCTTAAGCCTTTGTTGAGTCCAAACGCAATTCCATTGTTAACGTGTATTTGGGCCTTCAAACTGGAAATCCAGATTAGGCCCTCGGTACACAATGGGCCCTCATCAAAGCATACAATTGCTTCTTTCCCTTCTATTCATTTTCCAATGATATGCCTTTTTTGTTATTAATAATGACGAAATTAACTTGTGATTTTTTTAACTTGCCTAATAAGTACCAAAAAGCTTGCCTTCGTTCTTCACATTATATTTTTTTGATTAATAAGAAAATTGTATTGATAATCGAAATAAATATTCGACCTTAACTCCATACAAGTTTTGTTACAGATAAATACAATAGTTGCCTATGTCAGCCCATACTCAACCAGTGCACACAACACATATCTATGGAATAACATCACAACAAAAGAGGCCCATATTCGAAAGCTGTCATCAACCCAGTCTTGCTAGATTGTTGTACGAGCATGACAAGCAAAAGAAGCTAGGAAGCGTGCTTCTTTCAAAAGATAAGGATCTTCTTGTTAATAGTAAAGTGATGATAGTTTGTTACACTATAGCCAAAATCATAAATGATAAGTACCACCGTATCTAAGATATCCTAAGATCCTGCGATTTGGTTGAGGATAAAACAAGACTCAGCTAGAACCTTGATATGTAAAAAAATTTGTTTAAGTGCCCATGAAGATGCTATAAGAAGGTCGTGAGCTAAAGCAGTATAATTGTCAGACGACAATGTTGAGAAAGCCGTCAAGCCACATCTAGAGTTATTTAAGTAACAAAATAAAACAATACCAACCCGAAGGCACTTATTATCAAACAAGAATAAATGACCATGGTAAAACTGTGAGGGTTTAAGCAAGAACAAGGCATAGGGTAGCTATGAACAAGGAGCGGCCTAGATCGGAAAGGCGAAGGGGTTTTGATTTTTGTTTGGTGAACAATTTGGTTGGGGTAAAGAGTGTAGATTAGTTGACAGCTTTTCTAAACCAGAGTCGATGGAATTGGTCAAAGTAAGGATTTGTGAGATAATAACTCACAGGTTAAATGGTGTGTTCCAAATAACTAGATTGTTTTTGTGTATCCAAATGAGCCAGATGGTGACAAAAAAATATAAGGTGGCAAGGACATTGGTGCTACCAGACAGTGGCCAATCCAAGCAATAAGCCATTCTTTTCTAGTACAGTTGATGTCTTTTATGCGAATTCTCAAGGTCATACCAAATTAAATAGGTCTAACGCTAGGACATTTCAAAACAAGATGGGTGACATCTTCAATGTGGAGCTCACATAAAGGACAAATATCAGAAGGATGAATGTTGAGTTTTTTTAGGTTGGATTGTAAAGATAATCGGTCACATAAAATCTGCCAGACCAGGAAGTAAATCTTAATCGGCAAAGACAGTCTTCAGAGGTTTTTCCAAATATTTGTATGGATATTACTGGGCGGGTATGGGAGTTTCCTATGCAAATTCAAATCCAGAGCTTTTGCTTTATATAACATGATATACGCCTAAGAAACCGTGAAGTCTCCATGCACATTTGGGGGCCAAACAAGTTGGTCGTCAAAATCAAGTTTTGGAATATGTAAGCTAGAATAGAATTGGAAATTGGAGGAGTAAACATGGTTTCAATCCTGTTTTGATCCTACTTGCCATTCTAAATCAGGTCACGCACAAGGTTAGTACTCATATCATGTTGACTAGTCGGTGTCAAGGGAGTTCGAGCGTTGGAAGGAATCCAATAATCATTCCAAATGGAAATGCTTCTGCCATTGCCAACTTTCCACATATGACTGCTTAAGAGTATCTTCTTTCCATTTCGTATTCCACGCCATCCATTTGAGAAGTTGCTAGTAGCAAAGGAGGAGATAAGACTCTGACGGATACAATACTTACCTCGCATTACCCCGGCAAGAAGAGATTTTAGGGTCTACCATGATTCCCCATGCGATTTTGGAAAGTGGTGCTTGATTCAAGGGCCTAGTGTCTTTGAATTCCATGCCACCTATATCAAGTGGGCCACATAGTGCATGCCAATTGATCCAATGCATGCCACGTTGGTTATCATTACTTCACCACCAAAAGTTTCCCAACAAATTGTCAATCTTTTGGCATACGTGCGCGGAGAAAAGACATACCTGCATGTGGTAAATGAAAAGGAATTGGAGGACAGATTTGATTAGAGTTGCGAGCCTTACTTTATACAGGAGAAGCCCCTTCCAGCTTGCACACCGATTTCTGACTTTGTCGATTAGTTCGCGAAAAAATCTTTCTTCGTGATAAGGAAATCGAGCATGGTGCCCAAGTATGTACCAAAAGTTGTTATCAATTGAATCCCAAGCACTGGACCACATGATTGGCATCAGTCAGACTAGCATTAGGACTCAAAGTAACATAAACTTGGTTAGATTAATTTGATGGTCTAATACAGAGCAGTAAAGATCTAGGATATTTTTAACATAATCCATAGAATGTGGACTAATCTTTGTGAATAACATGGCATCATCAACAAAAAAAAAGATGATTTATAGAAAGGCTCTACTTCCCGACCTCGATACTAGGAATCACACCTAGATCCTTGGCATGTATCAGTGTTGCTGAGAGACCTTCTGCACATGTAATAAAAAAGGTAAGGAGATAACAGGTCCCCCTGCCGGAGACCATATTTGGGTTGGATATGTTTGGATGGAGATCCATTTGATTAGCACTTCATAAAAAATTATAGGCACACATTGCATAACGAGGTGGATAAGATGTGTATAGAACTGCATATTCCTAAGAACTACTTCAAGGAAACTCCAATTCACACAATCGCGTGCTTTACTCATATTCATCGTGATAGCTCCCAGTATACCCTTAGATCTTTTGGCTAGCCTGAAAAAGTATATTTTCTTTTATAATTTTATTTTCTTGATTAAATAAAAAGGTGATATTATATGTCAGCTTGCATGCACCAGGCCGCCTCTCCGAGCAAGTCAAGAGCAGACCATTCACGCCTAGTCCAAAGACTTTAAAAGAATTTAATTCTTTATGTCATGACCTCAAGAAAACCAAAAGCGAAGATTCCAATGATAAATATTATTGTATAGGATCCGGATCATCTGCTGTAGTTAGGGTTACACTAGACATGCTATAGCACCAGTTACAGCCGTCCAATCGAATTAGGTGGGAGACAATGGCCCAGATGAAGCCACGTCAACCAGCCATTTATTCTCCCATTACCTCTCTGCGACCCAATCTTCTCTCTCCAAACCAAGCATCTCTCTCTCTCTCTCTCTCTCTCTAGTTCCATCTGCCGGCAGCGACGACACCTTTACCTCCTCCAACTTTTGGCGAGGACGTTCCATGGGTTCTGAAATCGATCTACACTCGATGATGAAACCCTCTTTCTCCATGGGTGCTGAAATCGATCCTTGGGCAACAGAGACTCCCTCTCTCTCCTCCAAACCGAACCGGCCTGAAATCGATGCATGGGTCCTGCAGAACCATCACCTTTCGGTGACGACATAGCTGGACAACATCTTCCGGCGACAGCCTTTCTCTCTTTCCCCCTAATACTGCTATTAGTTGTGTTCAACTTATTTTTTCAGAATGATGTGGCCTTCGTTGCTTCACTCTTATCTTTAGTTAGTACCATTTATTTTGTCTAGAAAATTAAGTTTAAGAGCAAATGCTTGGAAACCCAACTCTTTGTCGTGGAAATTAATTAGGCATTGTTATTTCCACCCCTTTGGTTATGTACCTTGTTGGTTCTTAGTTGCTATTGTGTTGGCATTTTCTTGAACGGAGACTGAGTTGCATTCTTTATTTAAATCTGCGAATACTTTTCTTTTCTTTTTTTCCTTCTTTTTCTTCATTACCCGAAACTTGTAGTTCATTGGATTTTACACTTCTTGAATTGGGAATTGCAGAATAGGAATAGAAAGTTTCGAATTTTTGTTCATCAAAATTACCCATTATAGAACTTTAGTAGCTTAATTAAGCATTTAGCAGATGCTTGTGTTACCAATTTTCCTTAATGCAGAGTTGCTTCGTAGTTAAGAAAATTATCTGCATCACTTTTTACGATATCATTCTCTCTGGGTTAATTCCCTTGAATGCCACATTATGTAGCTTCCTAGTTCCACTCACATGCCCTAAAGCAAATAGGTAACCGGTCAATCAACAATTGGATTCTCGGGCTCCAAACCATACTTGATTAGGTACAAGCAGTTGAGTTTTTATACTTTCGTTTTTTATTTTTTTCAGGGATGGTGGTGGGTGGGATCGTTCAATAATTCTATGCAACTTTGCCGGTTCATCCAAGTTAATTGCTTGTTGCAAGGGTTGTGTGCTGGATTGTCACCAACACTAGTTTTTAAAAAGCGAGTATATGTTGCCTATTTAGTCACCTCTTGTTTGCATTCAGCATGAATGTTGCTGAAATGGCATGTTTTGCTGTGTTTTTATATTTTTTTTTCTTGCTAGAAGTCGAGACCTTTTTCCCAAAATCCGGATTTGAACTGGAGAAGAAGGATATGCAGTCCCTCGCCTTACCACTCGGCCATGCCGCCTTAACGAGGATAGATGGATGGACAAGTGAACATTCTTCTCCTCTATTGAGATGATAATGTGGGCTTTACCTGGAGCATTACTTGACTTTTTAGTTCTTCTTTCTTGTCAATAGTAACCTACAAATTCGCTCTATTAAATGGCAACCTATGTTTTACAAAAATGGGAAGTTAGAACATTGAATTATAATGTTTTGATTGATTGTACATTATGCAACATTGAACTATAATGCCTGGATTAACTGTACACTGAAAACTTCAAAAATAGGCTCAATAAGCTGGTTGTGTCCGTGACTATCTACTGCATTTTGGAGGCCAGAGATAAGAGAATATTTTCTCAACAGCAGATTGATACTCAGCATTTCTTGCTCAAACTAAATCATGGGTGAAGTTTTGTGTGTTTAGCTGGAAAAAATTGAAGGATACTCCATGCAATCAGTAACTATGTGATGCTTGGCTGATCTCTTTAGCAGTTCTACATTAGCTAGTCCCTGTTAGCTTGTGAATTCCTTTTGTTTTCTAGTATTGAGGTGGATGAAGGTTTTCCCCCTTTGTCAAGAAGTTTGTATATTTTTAATAGCAATTAATTTTCATTTAATCTAAGGCAGGAAAAATTGTAACATATTCTGTAATGACAATTTATATATATTGGTTTTGGAGCATTGACCTTGAGTTATTAATAATATACTTGCATGTTTGGATCATTGACCACAAATTATTTATCACTTATTTGATAATTTACGTTGCACTTTCCCATGAAAAAACTTGGATAATTATAAAAGACAAAGGCATTAACTATACTGTAGGCATGCAACAACTTGATAACCATTAACAGCAAAAAACTATCCATAGTTTAGGCATCCAATAGTTCGAAAATAAGAAACGCTACATAATTCCGATCGTAAACAATTATCATTTGAAAATGTAGCTTCCAAGTTATGTTGAGGCTTGATTTGAAAGCACGTCGAGCTCTCCAAATACTCTTTTGCCGTTGGATTGGATATGGTTTGAACTTTCCAAATACTCAAATAAGTGATAAATACTCTTTCGTTGTTGCATTGGATATGGTTTGAACCTTGCGACAAACTTGACAGCAAATACTCATCCAAGCCGGCCTACATAGAGAAAATTGTCATCCACCCAATATTTCCATGCTTCCTCCCGACTAGCAATTCCAAACATATTTTAGGTACCCAATCATATGATCAACATTTGGATAAAGTTCATTACTTCATGCTTCAAAAAGTTTTCAATGCTCTTCTTAAAACATAAATTTCTATTGATTATGTATAGCTCATCTTGGCAGGACTATGACCAGCCTTAGGCTTGTACTACTACTTGTTAGCCGAGCTCTTGCTCTTGTCTTCTAATATGTTACCTCCTTACCTAAAAATAGTTGACTTGTATGGAATTGCAATTATATGTGCTTTCTAAGTTAATTTGATGCAGACAAGAGTTATGCCTGCATTTAGGTTTTTCATTGAGCAAAACGGCAATCTAGAAAACAATTTACTTGCAGAAACCCACAAGTAATAGTATACATAAAAGTAGATATGCAATTCATCTCATCACATCACTTTTCCAATTGCCTACCGTGGAAAACCTGAAATGGCTTCCCTCTTCGGCCATACTTCAAAAATTGGGCACTCTTTTTTAGAGCCAAGATTGCCTGCACAAGTTGCAGAGCAACCTAAGATACATAAACCTTCTGTTACTAAAAGTCAAGATACTTCTATTAGCAGCACGATTTCTAGAACGTGTCAAAAATAAAATCCAAGTATTAACCAGGTTTGTCTTCAAATATGGAGAAACTGTGTTACTTGAAAATAAAAAATTCAAGAAACTTGAGATCTCGTCATCTTATGTTGATTTTGATCAAGAATGAAGTGGGTGTAAATTAAATTGTGGGCTTTGAAGGAGAGAAACAAAGAACAATTTAATACAAAGCATAACAAGAGGTACAATTTGAAGCATCATCTATCCTAAGGGATCATCTCTTTCTCAGCACAACGAGAGGGGAGGCATGCGTATGGAATTAGGAAGCTACAAAATGTGGCATTCAAAGGCATTATAACCCGGAGAGAATGATATCATAAAAAAGGAGGTGCATATAAGTTTGTTAACTACAAACCAACTCTGTTCTAAGGAAAATTGGTAACACAAGCATCTGCTAAATGCTTAAACTACTAGAGTTCTATAATGTGCTATTTTGATGAACAAAAATTCAAAATTTCCAGTTCCCATTATGCAGTTCTCAATTCAAGAAGTGTAAAATCTAATGAACTACAAGCCTCGGGCAATTAAGAAAAAGAAGGAAAAAAGGAAAAGTAAATTATTCACAAATGCAAATTACACAATGCAACTCAGTTTCCCTTCAAGAAAGTGCCAACACAACTAGCAACTAAGAACCAACAAGGTACAAAACCGCGAGGGGGAGGGGGATAACAATGCCTGATTAATTTCCAGAACAAAGCAAGTTAGGGTCTCAAGCATTTGTTAGCAAGATACCATTTCTCTCAAACTTAATTTTCTAGACAAAAGAAATCGTACTAACAGAAGATATGAGTGAAGAAGTAAGGAAGGTCACATCATTCCGAAAAAAATAAGTTGAACACAACTAATAGCAGTATTAGGGGGGAAAGAGAGAAAGGAGATCTGCTGTCGTTGGAAGATGCCTTCCAGCTATGTCGTCACCGAAAGGTGATGGTCCTGCAGCCCATGCATCGATTTCAAGCTGGTTCGGTGTGGACGGGAGAGAGGGAGTCCTCGTTGCCCATGGATCGATTTTAGCACCCATGGAGAGAGAGGGTATCGTCGTCGAGTGTAGATCGATTTCAGAACCCATGGGTCGTCATCGCTGGAAGTTGGAAGAGGTGGAGGTGTTGTTGCCGCCGGCGCCCGCAGATGGAGAGAGAGAGAGAGAACATTGGGTCAACAAAAAGGTAATTGAGAGAATTAATAGCTAGCTGACGTGGCTTCATCTGAGCCGTTGTGTCCCACCTAATTCGATCGGACGGTTGTAACTGGAGCTACTGTATGTCTACTGTAATCCTAACTACACCAGACGACCCAGATCCTTACTGTGTAATATTTGCCGATCTCATTATTTTTTGTTATGTTATAAAGTTCAGTTAAAACAATTGGACTGTTTCACCTTGAGCTTCATGGTGGAAAAACAAAAAGCAACCAAACAGCCATGAGCTAATATTAGTTCAAAACAATTTGATAACCGCACTTTTCACAAGTATTATATATATTTTAGTTTTCTCTTAAAAGGAAAAGTCTTTAAGCGACACTTTGGGTTTAGTGACGAAAATATTCCTTCTCGGATATATGTAGAATTGTAGAAATGCTACGGTTAAGCAGAAGGTGAAACTACAATATCAATGGCTACCACGACAGTGATGGTGTGTTTATCCGGCGCACGTATGCTCAGTCTGACGCGCACGTTCACCTCTTGCTCCTTTTCATCATCACTGTGTCCCTCAAAGCTGGGTCATTATGCCCTGCAACGCACGAGAGTTGCACCCATTTCAAGAAAGCTTGTGGTTCGAGCTGCAAGAACCGAGTCCAAAGGGGTCTCTCTTGGTTTCAGAGCCCCCCATTTTGAGGTCCTCGTTTTCCACACCCGGACACATAGTAGTTTAAGTGTGTATGGTATTGATTCTAATTCTAGCTGCTTTTACTCTGTTTTCTGTGAATTGGGTAAATTCAGCTATTGGAGCCACTTACCGGGAAGGTTTGGAAACTGGAAGATTTCGAATCTTATCCTGCATTACTGGTGAAGTTCCTCGTTTAAAACACTACCTACGTTCCGAAATTTGAGTCCCTTTTAAGTTTGAACTAATTCTTAGATTAGTATTAGCATGAAATTGACCTCAAGAAGTGTTATAATTTAATTAAGTAGTTTCTAAGTGATGTGAAGTTAATGTTGAGATTAATTATATAGTTCGAACCCTTGGTCACTAAGGGGAATTAGGTACCTTTGCGGTCACTAAAGGCTGTTTTATCTCACAAAGATCGTAGTCATCTTATGTTTTCCTGAACAACGAAGCTTTTAGCCGATGGATATTGGTCTGTAGCGTCCAATTGCATTTCTGCGTAGGATAAGGATTCCCCTAAGTTTTGTTTCCCAATTGATGCCGATCAATGCTTTTGAATTTTCTTATATATGAATTTTACTAGAAGTAAAAGGGACTAGAATAGTGGTGATTTTAGTTTCCAGCCCTTTTTCTTGTTGTTGATGTTGCGGGATCATGAGCGTTCTTGTATTTTCCTGTTGATTGCTATGACTTCTTTGTTTGTTCAAGTTTCTTTGAAGGGTTATAATGTTTGGCTCATTATTTATTATAAATAAACTCCTTCCAGATGAGTAGTAAGTGGGAAAAAGAAGTAAACTTTGATATCCTCGCTAGGCTATCCCTGATGTGGTGTTAAGGAGTTAATGAACTCCTGTCTATCAAAAAAGAATTGGATCCATAAAAAACGGCAGATTTCAAGTCAAATGGATCTCATAGTTGTGATTTTAATCATAATGTGTTGGAATAGTTTCCTTCTTCATGGTGCTGAGTGAAGATCATTATTTTGTTGATAAGTTAAGCACATAAAATTGACGGTGGTAAATTTGACTTTTATATGGAGTTTCATTTTCCCCTCAGCATATTTGCTAACTTCTGGTGGATGTGAGCCTGAAAGTATAAACGGATTGAATATTGTAGTGCAGAATGGTTTAGCTTAGTTAATTAGTTTGGTTTGGTTAGTTGTTGAGCATTAGATAGGATAGGGAAGTACATAAAGCCACATGAGAAATTAAGTATTGTAGGTGAAACAAACAAATTCGCTTCACAGGATTAGTATGCAACATTCCAGAGTTGATGCTGAGATGATCACTGATGTATGCACCAGGATCAGGCCCCAAGATTCTAATGGCTTAGTAGATGGAACTAATTATATTTTGGGGTGCTGAACTTTTGAGCAGCATATTATGTAGCTTGTTAAAGTTGGCTTTATAGTTTTATGGCAGAAACAGGTCTCAAAAGAAATGCCTTGTTATCTTCGGACTTAACTCATGAGGAGTGGTAGTTGGTTTGCGCCTTGCGGTAATTTGGTAAATGAGATAGTCCCGGTTTACATAAAGGTTCAACCTGGAAATTAGGAAGTTCTTACTACTCAAGGATTATATGCATCAAGGTTCACATCAAGGTTCAACCTAAAAATTAGGAAGTTTGTACTACTCAATTATATGCTGGTTAACTATACTGCCGATGTAAGCGATAGAAGCTAAAGTTTTTGAAGAATTTGCTTGTAGTGTAGAAAAGTTACTGACTAAACTGAAGCAGAAGTTTGGCAAGGCTGCATTTAAAGTTCAAGTGATGGCTATAGTAGTAGGTAAAGGAGTCAGCAGGCTGCAGTTATTTCAATATGTCGTCTCCGTCTTTTTTGGCAAGGTTGCATAAGGAAGGTTTTAGCTGCATGGTTAAGTTTGCTATGCGAGGATGCAATGTAGGTCCTTCAATTCTCCATGATAGCCGTGTATCCAACAGCCAAGGATATCTTAAAAGCACCTGAAACATGATCTAGTTAAACTCATTTTGACCATTTATGCTGCAGGTTATGTTCATCTGCAACCACTGCCCGTTTGTTAAACACTTGAAAAAGGATATAGTGAAGCTGTCAAATTTCTATTTCAAGGTAGGCTGGCAGCCGATGAATTTTCCTTGTGATATGCTTGCTTTGCATGTCACATGACTCACACATACCATGCCCTTGGCCACTAATAAAAACTAATAAAACTATTATGGCATTGTTAAATTGTAAAGGTTGTCTCATATAAACTTTTCTTGTTCTCTGTTGACAGAAAGGCCTCGCAGTAGTTGCAATATCTTCAAACTCTGTTGCTACTCACCCACAGGTTCAGATGTTTTTCTAATTTCACACTTCAGCTTGTTGAAGCCATTGTATGATCCCCAAACTTGAACTTCCTCACAGGATGGACCAGATTTCATGGCAGAAGATGCTACATTGTATAACTATCCTTTCCCCTATCTTTATGATGAGGTCAGCTTCTCTGTTCTCTATCTGCTCCTTTTTTAGCCTATGTGCTCTTTCAATTTTTTTTCTCTCTTCTTTTTAAATGCTTGAATAAAAGAAGTATATTATAACTGTTGCCTTTAGCCATTTACTTCCAGTCATCAGAATCTCCACATTTTCAGCTTGCTGTGTTTGAGATTTGTGATATTTTCTACAATTTCAAATTGTCTTCGTATCAGTACTGAACCTGTGGATGGTACTTTTAAGATGCCAGTAGCTTGGTTGTGATTAACCATTGTTGCCTAAGGTGGAACGTGAACAAATTACAGAAAAGTATGGAGGTCACTCCTAGTTTAAACGTCTGAACATTGAAGCTCTTGCATAATTGGAGTTAAGAGATTATGGAGTGGTTAGCTAAAATGAACTTCAGAAGTTTACTGCTGGGATGCTTAGGCTTGGGTTTAGAGTGGGCCGCCATGATGGGCTATTGTTTGTGAACCCAATACTCTCTCTCTCTCTCTCTCTCTCTCTCTCTCGCGTTAGTTTTTCCTCGGTCTCTTTCTTCATACAGCAGTCTATCAACTTCTTACATTTTAATGGTATATACGTTGGTGCTAAAAACGGAATTTTTTGTGCATCAAGTTGCCAGTAGTGTATTAACGATTTTGCCAATTGTTTTCAAAAGTTTGAGATATTATCTGTGAGGAATGGATTGGTAAATTGCTTGAGAAGAGGTCTCTCTTGTTCTCAAGTATGAAGTAGGTAAGAACGGTGTTTGGGCTAAACTTACATCTGTTTCACAACTAGTTTTCCACGAAGAAGTTTCCAATGGTTGAAAGTATGATCCTATATCAAGCCCTTATAGCATAATTAAACCCGTCTGGTAGTTGCACAAACTATTTGTATGATAGAATCCTCATGTTTATTGACCTCCTCCTGATTAGGGGTGTATTAAGTATTCGCTATGGCACGAGCTGCCCGTTTTAGGGGAAGGGCATGCTATTTGTTCTGAACTATAGATGGACACTGAGGAAGACCTGGCCTCCGTATGAACGGAGAAATAAAGAGAATTTTCTACTCAAATTGGGATCAATCACATATTTTTGTAAATTATATGTATCTGTGGGACTCATTTGGAAAACCAGTAGGGGTGAAAATTTTATTTTATTGACTCATATCGTGGTTCTTTCTCGAATAACACCTGCTCCAGTAGAAATCCTTCTGTAAGGAATTACAAAAGAAATTCTTTCAACAAAGATGGGGAATATACAGGAGGTCAGTGCAGATTGCTTCTTAAGTATTAATCATCTTGGAAACAGTTATGTATCAGTCATGTGGTTGTTATAAGGGAAATTGGTCATTTGGTTGTTTCCTAAGTCTATAATTGACCAAATCACTTGATCTTGGGGGCTTGAATTTTCAAACTGATTAAAGGCCAAGAGGCTGTGCATTGTCGACCACACCATGAATTGCACCTATTAGGAGCGATAGAATTTAGAGATCATTTCTACAAAGTCGTGGCCTTTGGACTAGAAGCGCTTCTTACATTTAACAGATCAAGCAATTTACTACAGCACCAAGCATTGGCCCCAAGGGTTTGGTTTAGTATGTAAGAAAGGATTAAAATTTCCTGTGATGACAACATAGACCTTGTGATAGACCTAGGCAGAACTGCAGTCAGAACACGAAGCCCCTTCAAAAGTCAGATTTATGTGATGATAAGGGATATAAGCTAAAGAAAGTTAATCAAAGCATACCATTTTCACACAATAAATTTCTAGTGAGACGCATGAAATTTGTTGTACAGCAACCTTGTAAGTATACTGGAGAACAGTTCGTCTATAGTTATTTGTGAAGGTTTAATGATTATGGACACACCAAACA
Organism: Escallonia rubra; assembly: GCA_033065855.1. Classification (NCBI taxonomy): domain Eukaryota; kingdom Viridiplantae; phylum Streptophyta; class Magnoliopsida; order Escalloniales; family Escalloniaceae; genus Escallonia; species Escallonia rubra. The sequence continues at coordinate 63,794 of JAVXUO010001151.1, forward strand.
TGTTTAATAAGGGCAAGCACTGTGCCGAGGACTGTATCGTACCAAGAAACTGGCCTTCTAGGAATTCTACGTCTAGCTACAGCTACCTAGGTGCAATGTTATGGACCGAGATGATTGGGCTTGTTTGACATTAATATTCCACTAGCATGGTACAGCTTCCAATATAATGATTGTGCACAACGCGCACAAAAACGAATGTCATTGTTATATTCTTGAAACTAGCACACTGTTGGGTCTTAAATTTGGCCGAAGCTGTATGAGATCTTATGTAGCTGAGAGTGTTGATTTGCAGTCACAAGATGTTGCCAGAGATTTTGGAGCTGTTTGCACTCCGGAGTTTTTCCTATTCAAAAAGGTAGCTAAAATCTCCTGTAGTTGTTTACTACAGCTTTTTGGAACTTCCTGTTTGGAGGTGTTCAGTTTATTTCCTAGCTGGATCATTGAATCAGAATTATTGATGCTCTCTCAAGATAAATGCCCAAGTCATTTTCACGTGGTTGGTAATCAGTTGTCCATATTATAACAGGATGGTCGTAGGCCGTTTGAGCTAGTGTACCATGGACAGTTTGATGATTCTAGGCCAAGTAATAACGTGCGTGTCACAGGAAGGTTGGTTTTTGCCTTCGAGTTTCATTATAGAAATCTATTGTGTAGGCCCGCAGCCTTTTCTTGGTTTATACATTCTCTAATCAACTGCAATAATACTCTGTCTAGGGACCTAAGCATAGCAATAGATCGTGTTCTCAGTGGCCAACCAATGGTATCCGCTCAAAAACCCAGGTAATCGTTGCTGTTGCTTCTTTTTCTCCTCCTTACTGTGAGCGCTGGTGATTACTAGTATTTGTCATCCATGATCACAAGCCCACTTTATTTTCCCTATTTTCTTGAAGTGTTGGATGCAGCATAAAGTGGCATCCCGAGCAATAGCTGTAATGTGAGTATAGTGGGACCTAACTTTTCGGACAAAAGCTACACTTTTATAAGGTGCGTCGTTTATCTTTGTTAGGGTTGTTTGCCGGTGCAGTAACAGAGCTTAACATGCGTAACATATGTTTCTCTCCTCTTTGTATGTTTCCTTGTGTCTCCAGGATTCATGCTTAATAAGTCTTGAACGCACAAGTGGGTTGGCACTATGTGTTTTATCAAATCAGTTCTGTACTTAGATTGTTATGCCTACGCATAGGATTATGGCATGTAGGGCTTCTAGATGAAGAATTGATAAAACAGATATTTCCAGCGAATTGATATGTTCTGTAGCCTCCCACCCCCTTGTCTAGAGCATTATTAAAAAATGCCATATCTTCTTACGTTGCATTTTTGTAGAAAGATGTAAAGACTTGCCCATTTTTACTGGGAATTGATTATTGCACTCCACATTGAATGGAGCCCATACAATCCCCTCTTTATATTAAGAAAATAAGCCGACTTTCTTTTGTATTTCATGTAACTGTGATCTGTCTTTTTTTCTACTGAAAACTACGTAGCGTAGTATTAGAGGTTGTTACAGTAACATCTAAGAATACTCATGGCATCAGTGTGAGTTAAAATGCAAAGGCAATGCCAGGATGCCTTGGCATTAGCTTGGCATTGGCTTGGCAAGACGTGGCGTTGCCTTCGTCTCCCTCCATCTCTATATATCGTCCTGACGGACATGTTCTTCTATTGCTACATTACATCGATGATAAGATTCCAACGGTGGTTCAAACTTCGTTCTCACAACTCTCATTCATGATCTTGGTCAAGTATTTTCCTTGAAAGATCTTAGTCCCCTTCATTATCTTAGAGGGGTTGAGGCTACTCATAGTTCTGTTGGTCTTCCTCTTACTCAAGGTAGATATGCGAAAGATCTTTTGGATCATGCTTTAACGGGAAATTGGAAATCAATGTGGAGTATATCCTATGGCTGCAAAGAGAGGAGCTGAAAGAGTCCTCATGAATGGTGCTCAGCCATATTCTGATCTAGCTTATTATCGAACTCCTGTTGGGGCTTTACAATGTCTCACACTGTCAAGACCAGATCTGTCATTTGCTGTTAATACAGTTCTAAATATATCGAATCACCTACTCTCTACTATTATCAGATTATTAAGAAGAGTATATATACGAGTATTACACTGATTATCAATTAATTATTCTTTTCCAATATCTCTTCCTATGTTTGGGCCGGATTATGACCAAGCTTTACGTTGCTATGTTTTAACTTGTTTGCATACCATTTTCATAGTTACAAAAATGACAAAATTTAATAAACCACATATAAGAAAATTATGAAATCTCCGCCAATTGTTTGCCTACCACTTTCTAAACATCTATATAAGAGAAAACGAATTCAAAAAACCCGAAAACTTAAAAATAAAAACAAAACAGAAAAGGTGGTAACTAATCGGAATTTAAGCCTCGTCTTAACAAGGCCGAACAAGGCTTTGGGCATGTCCGAGCCCTTTATCAGTAGTAATTTATTTGTTCATGTCCTCTTTTTATTATCCAACAACATGAGACACTAACTTATATTCCAAACACATTCTTAAGTGAATTAAGGACGATAGCTATTATTTGGAAAATGGTAAATGGGACACGAGTTTTAGCTATTGGAGTTTCATCTTTACTAGTTTGATCCCGTGCGCTGCACATGAGAGCATCATGTTTTAAAGTACTGATTGTGAGATATTGTACTTGTATGCCTAATAACAATAACAAAATTGGCAGCGGCAAAAAAATAATTATAAATTTATTTTCACCTTTTCATATGAGTTTTTTTATCAATTTTTTCTCGTTAAAAATGAATCTGAGTAATAATTGCTAACTTTTAGTAACAAATGATTTTTTTTTTGTTAAGATAAAAATATATACCATCATAAAGTAACCGACTTACAAGAGAGACCAAAATAAGATCAACCAAAAGAAACCATGGATGACAAGCCCATCCAGAGCTACCTGAAACCAACTACATAGGCAAGAAGCCACAGAGGAAACCTAGCCAAAATCACCACAAGTGGAAAGAAATACCACATCACACTATAGAGAAGCTATCCATAACTACTGATATCCATCACCTGAACGGGATGCAAAAGAGGTTAAGGTTAATGCGATGTCCAAAATGCAATCATTTCCTCGAGTAATATGTACAGAGTCAAACCTCATACAGCTGTCGAGCACACCAAAATAAAAAGCTAGAACTATGTACAACCTGCGAGGCCCGATCCTTAAACTGTGACAGAAAATCAGAGTGAGGAAGGAGCAAAATCACATAAGGAGAGGCAAAATAATGCAATTAGTTAAGTCCAAATAACATAACAACAACAAAAACAGAGAAAGAATCCTCAGCAAAGAGCAAATCAGTACATGCCACAATTGGAAGCCAATTGGATTAAACAGTACTAAGCCCATGCCAAATCCTAATGCTCCCTCAGCAGGACTAACACGCATAGCACAAAAAACTAGAGTAGAAGGAATGTCACAATCGCAACCAGCCGGACCTAGAATCAGATACAGGGGAGGAAAGAAATGGACAAACCCAAAATGAGCATGCTGCAAATCTAAACGACTCTGTTTCCAAACCTTCTGAATAGAACATTTGAAGAACGCAGTACCACATATATTATTGAAATCCCTACGAACTTGGGTACGAAGTTTAGATTCTGAAAAAGAAGATTGCCAAAAGATCACATCATTCATGGCTCCCCAAATGTGCCAAAAAACTATAGAGATCCAGATAATAGAAAGTAAGACATCTATCCTACAGTCTATTGGCTGCACAAGCCAATGTCGAAACGTTTATGTAACAGAGAGATTTTGATTACAATGTTTCCTTGAACTGAGCAATGAGTTTTGCCAAACATTCTTAAACCGAGGACATTCTAAGACAAGATGATTATGTGTCTTGAAAACTGAAGAACACAGGGGGCATATATCAATGACCGGACACTTGCGTTTGCGGAGTTTAGAACGAAGAGGCAACCGTTGATACATCAATTGCCACAAAAACACCTTGAGTTTCTCAAGAATGGGTAAATGCCACAATTGAGTCCTTAACTTAGGAGAAAACCCAAACCTATGCTCATTGAAAACCCGACCTTGAGCCTTAATGGAAAGATAAATACCTTTGACAGAGAAAGAACCAAAAGTAGAACTTGACCAAACTGGAGTATCAGTTGTTCCAGTTGGTAAGAGTCGAACACATAAGATCTGAGTGGCAATTTCCAAAGGAAACAGATCGAGGATACAAGAAATATTCCAAGTACTAGTGTAATGAAGAAATAAATTCCCCACACACCAGTCAGCAGTTTCAATGGTTTGAAAGGCTTGCATAGCACAAGGTTTAACACTGGGTAACCACCAGTCCATCTAGACAAAAATAGAACGCCGGTCACCCATATGCCACTGTAGACCTTGTTTCAAAACTCTCTATCCCACCAAGATACTTCTCCAAACCCAAGAGCAAGTGCCTGAATTGCTCGCTTGAAGAAAACTACAAGACTTAAAGTAACGCCCCTTAAAAGCTTAAGCAACTAAGGAGTTAGGTATTGACCAAATTCTCCAAGCCTATTTAGTGAGTAAAGCCAATTGAAAATCATGAAAACCAAGGCCCCCAGCATGCTTAGGCAAACACAAAGTAGGCCAGGCTATCCAGTGAATTGAATGATGTGAAGCATTCCCAGACCACCAATATCTAGCAAGGATTTGATCTAACTGCTTACAGACCCAAGTAGGAAACTTATAGACCGACATATAATGGATAAGAAGGGAAGAGAGAACATAAGAAATAAGGGTACCTCTGCCTGCCTTATTCAACAGCAAACCTAACAAATGTGCACATCGATCTTGAACACGAATGATTACCCCCCTGAAAATATCCTTCTTATTCTCAGCTACATCCAATTGCACAATTGCACCCCCAAATACTTCCCAAAACTTGGCTGACAAGTAAAGTACAATGACGCTTCAATTTGACCTCTAACATCAGTTGAAGCATTATGATTGATGGTGAGGCTTGATTATTGATCTGCTGTCCAAAAATTTTGCAATAGAAAGCTAATATATGTTGTAACTCTCGCACCTCAAGCCTAACATTATTTGTGAGAGTAAGAAATAGATATATGTCATCAGCATACATGATCTGTATGATGGATGGAGAAAGTCACCCAACTCGAATGCCGAAAAGGTTCCCCAATTCTTCCGCTTTCGTCAAAGCAGCCGACAAAATTTTAGAGCGAAGGATAAAAAGGAAGGGAGAGAGGGGATCACCTTGACGGATACAACAGGAAGGGACAAAATGGGAGGTAATAGCACCATTTACTAAAACCGAGTATGAGACGATAGAGACGCATTGCATAATTAAGAGAATCCAATGGCTAGGAAAACCCATTTGAGAAAGGACATCCTGAATAAAATCCCATCTTAATCGATCAAAGGCCTTACTCATATCTATCTTCAAGGCCAAAATAACAGTTGCTCCTTTTTTCCGACGCTAAACGCAGTCTGTAAGTTCTTGTGCAAGCAGGATATTATCAGCAAGAGTTTGACCCGAAAGGAAAACATAAACATTCTGAAAAAGGTGAGATTAGGCCATCAAACAAAGGTTTCGTGCGAGTCACCAAAACCTTGGAAATGATTTTGTAAACCACCATGCATAAACTAATAGGGCAAAAATCGGCCACAGACACATGAGAGGGGATTTTTGGAACAAGAGAGATAAATGAGCAGTTGACCTCATGAAACATATGTCTTGAATTGAGAAATGTGAGCACCCCCTAGTCACTAGGGGCCCCGTAATATGCCAACACTTTTGAAAAATAATGGCAGGAACACCATCAGGCCCAGGAGCCTTAAAACCCCCAATTTGAAATAGAGCAACCTTAATTTCCTCATTCGTGAAGGCCTGTTCCAAATGCTGAACTTGGGAAGGCGTTAGCGTTTGAAAACTAAAAGGAACATATCGGAGACTAGCAGATCTTATTGCCAAGGAGTCTAAATCCGTAACTGAGTACAAGCTCATAAAAGAGGAAACTAGAGAATTTCGGATGCCAAGTTCATCAGACAAAGGAAGACCCTGGGCTTCCCTAAGAGAGGAGATATGATTTTGGATTTGGCGAATAATCGTAGAGGCATTAAACAATTTTGTGTTACAACCACCCAGAGTAAAAACATCCTTCATAAAAACATCCTCCGGATCAGAATCGATCACGATATGTAGAACCGAAGTAAACCCACGTTCAGTCGGAGTAATTGAAGAAGTAATCGGTGAAACAAGGAACACCAGAGATGGAGAGAGGGGACCTGAAGGAGGCAGAACCAACGGCCCAGAATGACAAAAAACAGTCCCAGACGGCCCAGCTTCAAAGTCATTGACAGCTGGCCCAAAGAAAGAGTAGTTTGAGCCATATTGGTTAAAAAGACCAATATGAGAAGCAGAAGACATTTCCAGCGCAAGGGAAGGCTCAGGAATGAGAGCCTCATCTTCTTCCATTGGCCCCATTTTCTCCTTACCTTTAACGTCTGAGTTAAAGTCCAAAGAAAATGGGAAAGGCCCACTAAGACTAAGACCAAGGGAGTGGGCACGAGGTCCAAAAAGAAACTCTATCCAACGCTGACCTTGGTCTTGGCATGAGGCATTATCCAAAGTCAAAGTCCCACCTGATAAGGGCAGATTGTATGGCATGAAAAGCCATGCCACTAAAGAGCTGCCACGAGTGCAATATGGAGGGATGACAGAATCAGCTGGCTGACATGTGGCTGGAAACGGGACATCCGAATGGTCCTCGAAAACCACGACGCTAGTCGCTAGAGCAGCTAAAGATTCTGATAGGTCACTGGAGAGCTTATCCAAATGGTCAGAAACGGAACAATATTCCGTAGAGGCATCATCCACAAAGTCATTGGACCAAGAAGACACGGGAGCGGACCAGTTTAACGATGAGCTACGATCGCCTGGATCACCATGACCGCCCACCTCCCGAGCTTCTGGCACAGATACGGCAGCATTATGAGAATTAGGGAGGATGCGAATGCGACTAGTGCGATTCCAACCAGAATTCGCAAAAGCCCGCAACCTCCTTGTTAACATCAGACGATAGGCCTGAGAAGAAAACTGAGTGTTCTCTAGCTGTGAGTAACGATGTCGCGCCTGAGCTAGGGAAAGACAACAACCACTATTAACATGACCGATTACTCTGCATCGATAGCAAACCCGGAAGACTTTCTCATAAGCTGTCCAAACCCTTGCTCCATTATTACTTTCTGTTGAAACATAAATGCCGGCAATTAAGGGGTCATCAACATTCACCTTAACAAGTATGCGAAAGTAGTCCTTTCTAAATTGTCGCTGACCAGACCAACCAATTGCCAGGAGCTCACCAAAGTAGCCCCTATCCTCACTGCAGATTCATAAAAGTAAAATGCCAGAGGAATATCAAGGAGTTGAACCCACAAATTCACAGTAGAAAACCTGATTCAAGGCACAAAGGAAAAGGGAACCCACCGGGAAAACACTAGCAATCCACCATGGATGTTCCATGGGCCCTCAGATAGCAAGCATTCCAAGTCCAAAATGTCAGAAAAATGGAAAGCATAAAGATCACCCACCATTTCCACCTCTGCAGTACCCAATATGTGCTAGTGTTAAGAGACGACGCTACGGAGCAAAGTCAAAGGGAAGATACGACATTCAATAAACTTTAAGCCATTTGATCCTTGAGTGGACAGAACCTCTAGATCCATGAACACTAAGTGACCAGATCTTTTTCAAGATGGGAATTTCATCCAAATTGGAAGACTCAAGGCTAGACTGAGACATACTACAGTCCAGAACACATCAACCACCAATAACCACTCGACCAAAAGTCCCAAGAAGAACCAGAGCAAACTCACAGAAGACAACCAAAACCTGTTTCGCACTCTGTGTCGCACCTTAAGCAGGAGAAGACTCGCACCGAAATCCTTTTCTCGTAAAAAAGAACGGTAACAAATGAAGATGAAAAATAGTTTATGAAATGATAAAATAGTCCGTCCCAACTAATATCAACAATAATGATAATTCCAACGATAATAATTTGCGTGTTGAGGTTTATATTACTCAAGACCACAAAAAAAAAAGAGTAAAATATATGTGACAAATGATTGGAATTAAAATGAGATAGTAAACTATGTATACAAACTTGTAATGAAATAAAAGAAGGGAGATTATCTTACTTAGAGAGAAAAACTGATAAAGAATATTATACTTCTTTGAACAATAGAAAAGATTTAAGATTAAAGAGAATACATAAATAATTAGTTTTGGCAAAATCTTAGGAATTATTGAAATTGCAAAGGTATAAATAAAATCTTTATATGAGACATATTGACATAGATGAGAGAAAAATACAAAATATATCTAATTGGTTAAATTTCAAATGATAAAAATAAATTCAAATCAAATTGTGTGTGTGAGAGAGAGAGCATAAGAAATTTTAATCTTTATTACAAAGGTGAATAAATTCAAAATATTTTTAAAAAGTCAAAATAGGAAAGTTTACATGTCGAACTAAGAGGATGTCTACGTATTGGCCAATTTCTCTTAGTTTTGACTTATATATATATATATATATATATATATATATATATACACACACACACACACACACACATAAAATTAGATTTGTAAATGTCATTAAAGATATACCCTCTCTATCCCACACATGAATTGATCGTACTTTTTTTTGTTTTTTTTTTGGTGCAAAAAAAGGCTGGACCATAAGGTACTTTCTTTTTGTGACGTCCCACAAAAAATGCTAATTTCTAAATTAAAAAAGATTTTGTAAGTGTTTTTCTATATTTACCTTTTTCACACTTTTTTTATTTAATTTTTCTATCCACATTTAACTATTCACCAACTAATTTTGTCTCTCCTGACCCACTTTCTTACATTTTTTTTATTCTCTTTATCTCTCCACATTTAATACTTCAGTTCATTTTCTCTCTTCTAACCCAATTTCTTCCCTTCCTTTCTCTAAAGGAGAATAAAAAATATATAATATTTGGCATAAATTCTTAATCTGGGTGACAAAAAAAAAATAGGGTTAATTACTCACGGCACCCCTGAGGCTTACCCTAAATTACACACGGACCCCCGTATCTTTTGAAAATTACACTCCGCTCCCCCAGGTTTGTACTCACATTTCACGGAGCCCCACAAAATTGACGGGGACCCTAACTCCGTCTAAAGATTCTCTGACACCTTACTTTTTGGATTTTTCATCCCCAAATTGCCCTCCCTTGAAAAATCATCAACCATTGCCCTTCCCATGGCCTTGCTCGAGATCCTATGTCCGGGTGGACTTGCTTCAAGACCTTGAAGATGTAGATCTTGTAGGTCTCGACGAACTTCTTGGACTTCTTCTTCTTTTTGTCTCCGGCAGCGGCGGAGCCAGCCTCCTTGGGGAGCTTCTTGCCGGCCTTGGGCTTCTTCTCGACGGGGGCCTTCTCGGCGACGGTGGGCTTCTTCTCCTCCGCCGGCTTCTTCTCTGGCGATGGACTCCGGCGTCGCCTACAGTTTACACGATGACACAACAGCGGCGACCATCGCGCCGCAGCCACCACCGCACGGGATTTATCATCTGCGCCATCTCCGGCGCCATCTTCGGTGCCATCTCGTGGTCAACCACCCCTCATTCTCCGGCCACGCCCCTCACCGGAAGTACCGCCCAACACCCCCGCGCACCACTGCGACACCGAACACCGCACGACTTCATCATCAGTGAACTCGAAGCCGCATGCCTGACACCGTCGCCCTCCATTGGAAGCACCGTCCACCGCAACCTACAAAACAGCCATGGAATCACTACTGTCGGCAACGTATCCGGTCCCCGGTGGCCGATTCCGGCCAGTGTAGCCAAGAGTGAAGAGCCAGACAGTTCCTCCAAAATCCAAGACGATACTGTGTAGTTAATATACAAGGGTAAAAATGTCTTTTTGCGTCCCACCGTTAACACCGTCGAAGAAATTGAGCGGAGTGTAATTTTCAAAAGATACGGGGGTTCGTGTGTAATTTAGGGTAAACTTCAGGGGTGCCGTGAGTAATTAACCAAAAAAAATATATATCAATTAATGTGAGACGGATAGACAAGAGAGAGTATTTGAAATTCAAATAAATAAAACGAGGAGAACAATGTTGGTAATTAAAAGAGTTACTGGATTTTGGGTAAATCCTTGAAGTTTACAAAGCAGCAATATTGTTTCGAAAGTTTTGTTGAGCAGTTTCCGAGTTACTGATGATCCTGTAGTTTCAAATTGAGGTTTGGTGATCCTACAGTTTCAAATACGGTATAACAATTCCTCGGAGGATGGACAAGCTTTCAAAGCAGAAAAACCCTTGTTCCAGCTTCTCTCCTTCTCCACCTGCTCAAATATCAAGTGCATGTGCTGTTTTCTTTCTTTTTGATTGTTCCAGCTATATGGAAGGATTAACGAGACGAAATACTAACAGATAAGACACATATGGAAGTTTGGCCTCGGTTCACAATGCAGCTGAAGTATATGTAGGTAAGAATAATTGTTGTACTCAGACAAGAATAGTTTTGCACGTTAAGTTTCTTCCATGGAAAATTTAGGTTTTGGGTTGAGATGGGTTTTCATTTGATATTTGATCATCTTCTAGGAGGAGTTGTCACGAGCAATCCGGGTACTTGTTGTTGTAGGCGAAGTGGGTCATTCCTTTGTGTTCTATAGGAAAACTTGTCGTCACTTTCATAAGGAAATCTCAATTCAGATTGAGAATCAAAAATTTGTAAGCTTAGAGTTAGACAATCTAATCCATATCTTTGATTTTGGAAATATGAACGATTTAACCTATGTCTTCGCAGATTATTTTAAGGTGGGTGTGGTGTTTTTTGGTGTGTGTTTGGGGGTGTTGGAGAGAGATCAATTTATGAGCCAGTTACACCTGAACTAACTCTCGATCCTACTGTAAGTGTAAGAATAAGACGATCCTAACCCGAAAATTTGAGTGCCATTAAGGCACAAAAAGAAACGAGACAAGCAACAAAAACTGTTAAGTTAGCATACTTCTTAGAAGCTTAAGTAATTAGAGAATGTGCCCGCCAATGTAAATCATGTTTAACATTATCCTTACATGCAAGCGCCCGGTTGCACCTGGAGAAATTAAGGTGCACCAACACCAAGTGTAATGATACAGAGATGTGAATATGGCACTACTACAGATGGGGACCAAATGCAAGCGTTACTTGCCAAACAACTTTAATACCATGTTAGTTAACATCTGATCTAATAGCTTTTAGAGAATGGGTCGATAATGTATGTCATGCTTTACAAACGATTTTAATTAAGAGTACATGGTTCGCTTCGATCAACGCCCTTTTCAATTGGTTAAGAACACTAATCTATCACTAAAATACTCCTAGAAGGGGATAAGGTTAAGCGAAGCAAACCATCAACAATATCACTTTTTCGAGGAATACAGAGTTAGAATTAATTCCGGTTTATCTACTGCTATCACGAACATTTGTACATATCATGAGTATAATTGCTTATCCGTCCCAGACAAACTACACATGGTATAAATCTCAAAGCATGTCTCTGGATTATACTGTTGTTGCAATGAAGGCAGGTTCTACACTATGAGGCTTTTGGGTTTATTTTGTAGAAAATAGAAATGAAAGAAAATGAGGAGAAGCCTTATTTGTGAACAACTCTTGTAGGCTTTTATGCCATGTTAGAATTAAGTCCATGATGGAGGAAAGCTTAACATTTCCCATGTGAGGGAAGATTATGCCTCTCATTAAGGCATAATCAATGAAGTCGAGTAAAAAATAAAATTAGAAGTATTGACTCAATTTGAGGTGTGATATGATAAGAGTTCTTACAACTATGAAAGTATGCTTTGGGTAGAATATAGGTGCTGTGTTATACTTGCTTAGGGATATTGGTAATTTAGGTTCAAAGCCGAGAGAGGGGATGCTATGTTGGCTTATGCACATGTTCTAAATTTATTTTAGGAAAGTCCGAAAGGGACATTAACAAGTTTTACCCGTCAGACCAAATATAGACGTCATGCTTCATATGTTTGCAGAAAGCCTCTGCTCTCAGACTGAGATCCTGCATTTCACGATTAACGGAATTTTAAGCAGGTCTGTCGTTCAGGTTCTGAAGCTTGACTATTCATATTCATGTTTAATCTGAACAAAACTTATAACATAATCATGCTTGTGCTATGTGAGTCGCCGACAAACAAGCTTTTACTTAGGAAATTAAGCTCGAGTAGAGTGGTCTATCTTACATACCTCATTTGAGGTGCGAAAGTAATAAGTTGTACCTTTGATAAAAGAAGAAGAATTTGTGCTGCTCTATCAGTTGCTTTGTCAGGCTCCATTGTTTTCGATACTAAATAAAGGCCAAATGACTTTAGTTTATTGTTATCCAGCTCCTAACTTTATAATATTGCGATCTGTAAGGCTATACCATTGTTGTGTACATGTGGCTACCCTCCGACTTGAAGTAATGTAAGTAAGTTTGACAGCCTGAACGTTTTACGACTGCAACAAGCATCGACCCCTAAGTTTTATCACTGTATGTACAAAAGGATAATAAAGCGTAAAAGTGTTCATGATGGATATTAGTAACATAAGGTGTATGCATCTTGTTACCTTACATGTAAATACGCATTTGGTTTCTTCTAGGGGGTGGGGAATGTTAATCAGCCCTTCCTTTAAAATATTAACTTAGAAGATTTTTAAGATAAATTCGGAATCCCTTGAGGGCTTCAAAGTTTGACTAACAACAACATTTGACGTAATTATAAGATTTTTTTTTGAGCTATGAATTGTTTTTCTCTTGTACTTACTAGTAACAGACAAGTTAATTTTGTTCGGACTCCATAAGTAGTGTGGAAGACTGATTACTGACCTATATGCATGTAATTTACGTGCTAGCAGGAAGTGCCGGATATAGTCATGCTGGAATATCAAAGTTTCTACAAGGGTCACTGTGGGATCAGTCGTTCCCTCTCTCAACTTTTGTAGTGCTGAAATTTGTATGTCACTGAAGTGTTGTGCTTTCGTTGTTGTGTAATTCCAAGTCCTCATTATGTGCTCTCTTTAGGTCACAGGGTTAGGAGAATTACATTCTCCAACCGTCTATCGTGGAACACTTGCTTTATTTTATTATCTTGGAGAGTTTGTTTTCTCTTGACAAACTTGATGTACTTTTGCGTCTGCATAATCTTCTGCAGCTAGTTATGTACACGGTTATGATGAATTAATTCCACCTTACTAGATTATCTAATTATGGAACTTAAGATTTAGACGTGGTTACATTTTGTTCCTACTTTCACTTTCTTGAGTCTTTGATTACAGATTTCTCATTCCTTTAATTTTATTAACCCTTTTAAGGGATCAGACACGGAAGTAGTCTCAACCGAAATAGTACTGTTATTTATCGATGATTAAGATTTTGGTTGTGATAGTTTGTTTTTTTCCCTTTTCCTTTTGGTGCGAAACATGTGGGGTGGGGAGTTGGCATTTTTAGACCAGTACTATAGATACGTACAGTGAAGAATTACTTGTTAGTACATGGTTCCATGTGATATGTTTGATACTGAGGAGGGGGAAAGTGAAAAGATACTACAAGGGATAGGCGAAAAGGTTTACTTACCTGTTTAAGGTGGGGAAAAAAGGCAATGGATTGAACTTACATCAGTTTGAGGATTGTTGCTTACAAAATGATAGCTGCTTTAATGGCAAAAAACCATGTAGGAAGAACTATTCATGGTTGTTGCTTCTTAGCCTTTGGAATTTGATAAGGTACTTTTGACTACCTGTGGGCCAGAGAGGATTTGATGTCACATGACCAAAAGCACTGTATCTTGCAAGAACATGGAGCATGTTATATTTTTAATCTTTGCTGAAATAGATGGGAAAATGAGTAGGGAATGATGGTCCATATGCTTCACATAATTCTTTGTTCCATCTAGGTCATGCCAACTAAGAGTTTGTCAAATCACGCTTTTTATCAGGTCATATCCCTGCAGACTACCCATTGGGCTTGAAAACTATGCATCTTTTCTGTTGGTCCCCATTTTGGTAACTAGCATTTGATAGTGATATATATATCTGAGCTGTTCTAATACGTAGCCTTAGTAATGAAGCACCTCTGTGACATGTTTCTACCGCATGTGCCTATTGCTGCTTGGTGAAATTGCCCTTAGCAACACATCGTTCTAATATGGTTAGCCTTGAGATACTATCTAGAAAGCATGTTGTTTTGGTTGGGTGTATGCATCAACAGTGTAACTTGCCCTAGTTGTTTGAGGAAAAAAAGTTCGTGAGATATTTAAAATGCTGTACAGAGTTAAGTTTCTTGTACGATGGATCATTTTGCATACCTCCAAAGTTAAACATTTGAAATAAATGTTAGTTTATTGTGACACCTCCAAAGGAAAGAAGATAATCTTAAGCTTGAGTAAGCAATTGATTAGACTTCGTTGCAGGATACTTCATTTGTAGTCACACTCCCACCTGGAACCTCATTCCCAAATCTCCCACCAGCTCCTGCTCCCCCCCACACTTGGTGCAACTAAGATTTATAGGAATGAAGATTATACGCCAGTTGGGATGAACATCTTAAGAAACTCATTTACAAACTAGAGTGCTACAAAATCCAATTAGCGATTGAGAATGTACTGATATATACATTTTCTTTGAAAAGAATCAATTAACTCAATACACAAGAATCTGAGGGTAACTATGGCAACTGGCGAGGGGATCGGATGAGAGGTTCAGATGATCTGGAAAAACTTGAACAATGAACTGCTTTTGGGTTAGATACTGATCCTTTGCCAAGGAATTTTTGTTTGTCAAACTCCTCATTTTCATGCCTGATCTCTTGGAGCATTGCGACGACATCTTTCATGGTGGGTCGTTCCTCTGGGCAAGGGTTTACGCAGAGGAGAGCCACCCCAAGCACTTGAAACATCTCTTGTATCTGTGTTCCTGACTGCAAAAGTAACTGTTGGTCAATAACTGATGTAAATTCCCTATGATTCTCTCGCAGTTCCTGGTTGACCCAACTAACAATGTGACCACCCTCTGAAATCCGTTGATCAGCTGGTTCCATCCCTGTCAGGACCTCTAGGAGAACGATGCCATAGCTGTACACATCGCTCTTCTCTGTAATCCTCAAACTATATCCATATTCTGCAGTTTCAGACGAAATGTAAGCAGTCTACGCCATTATACTTTTGCGTACCTTATTGTTATTGAAGTAGTATTTGGAAAGAAGTTTGATGGCAAAAATTGTTAAAGCCGAAAATTTAATGACACATTGCATGATGAAATTATGGTGGTATCCTGGAACATACCAATAGCATTTAGAAGTTTTTTTTTTCCCCAATGAATATATTGAAACCTTTGTCTTATGTAAGTAGCTGAGATATACTTGCAAGTAATTGTATTATTTGGTGGCAATCCTTTAACAGGATTACTCCACTTCTTTTAAACTATGTGCATGGATTAGTTGAAATTGCATGGGGAAATATGTGGAAGAGTCAAAGCGTATATACTAACCAGGAGCTATATACCCATAAGAACCTGCTATGACATTGGGCGCTCTTGAACAATCTGCAGAATCAACAAGCTTTGCTATTCCAAAATCTGCAAGAAAAGCTTCAAACTGCATTCCTACCAAAATGTTGTTGGCCTTTATGTCGCGATGGACTATTGGAGGTATGCAGTCATGGTGAAGATAAGCCAAACCATGAGCAGCTCCCAGTATGATTTTGTACCTTGCGTCCCAGTCCAAGTATATCTTCTTCTCATGGAGTAATCCTGCCAAACTTCCATTACAGATGAAATCAAACAAGAGCAACCTAGTTTTCCCATTGTTACAACAGCCAAGAAGCCTCACTATGTTTTTATGCCTTACTGATCCCAGGGTTGTAACTTCTGCGGAAAACAAGTCCTTCTGTGAAATCTCACCACTTTTCTTGGGCCATAACTTTTTCACTGCAATAACCTGTTGCATTGGAATCTCAACACGATAAACTACTCCTGAAGAACCCTTTCCCACAATGTTTGAATCTGAAAGCTTCGTTAGGATATCATTCACAGAGAAGTTAAGCTTTTGAAATGGGGTGAAATCCCATTGCAAGCCACTTTCCTCATCGGTATTCCTGCTACATGCACCGAAAGCTCTGATATACAAGACAACCCCGAAAATCAAGATAATTGTAGTTGCCACTACACCAAGTACGAAATAGACTGTAAGATTCCTGCTGGATTTTGTGTGATGTAGTTCTCTACTGACATTGCACATGTTTTTGTTAATACAGAGCTTTTGATTACCAAGGAAAACGTTGGCAGGTAGATCCTGGAAGAATTTGGTATCAGGAAGCAGACCCGAGAAATTATTGTACGACAGGTTCAGAGAAACAAGATTGTCGAGGTTACTGAGCACTTGCAGACCTCCTGTCAACATGTTGTGAGAGAGATCCAAGTTGGCAAGTTTTGAAAAATTTGAAAAGCCTTCTGGGATGGGCCCTGTCAATAAATTCCTACTCAAATTCATCAAAATATCTAATTCTTGCAAGTGACCTATGACATCTGGGATTGATCCACTCAATTTGTTGCTGCTCAAATCCAGGAACTGCAAATCCTCACAGAGGCCCAGTGAATCAGGAATTGAACCAGTGATGTAGTTACCATTCAATACAAGTTTGTTTAATGATGTGAGCTTGCCGAGGAATTTCGGAATGGTGCCTGATATTCTGTTCATGGACAAATCTAAAACATTAAGTTCAACAAGAGATTCAAAGGTGGTAGGAATCATGCCTTGGAGCTTATTTCCATGCAAATCCACCATTTCTAGTTGCATGCAGTTGCCGATTTCTGGAGGGACTTCACCAATAAATTGATTCTCCGACAACTCGAGAAAACTTAAATTCTGCAAGAGCCCAATTTCTATGGGAAGTTGACCAGATAACACGTTTGATCCCAGCCGTAAACGGCTCAAGCTGGTGCAATTGCCCAGACCAGGCGGAATCCTACCAGAAAGCTTGTTGGATAACAGCAACAATTTTGTCAAGTTCTTGAGGTTGAAGAGAGACTTTGGAACTGAGCCAGTAAGGAAATTATGTGAGAGGTCAAGAGCTTGAAGTTTTTGACAGTCTGCTAGCTCGGTCGGTATGCTGCCGTGAAGCTGATTCTGCCACGCAAAGAACAGAAAAAGCTCCTTCAACTTCCCAATGCCTGGTGGGATCTCCCCGGATATGTTGTTATTATCCACTTCAAGCTGCTTCAAGCTAGAAAGGTTGCCAATGAAAGGTGGAAGTATGCCAGAGATATTGTTGTCAGACAAAAGAAGCTCCTCCAGTGCATATAAAGTTGATAAATTCTGAGGAATTTCACCAGTCAGAGAATTTAAAGAAAAATCAATGACTGTCAGATCCAAACAGTTCCCAAGACCTCCTGGAATAGTACCAGACAGATGATTCTGCCACAATAACACCTTTTTCAGATTTTTCAGATAACCAAGTTCACTGGGAATTCCTCCAGAGATTAAGTTCTGGTATAGAAACAAGTTTTCTAAGGCTGAGCAGTTACCAATTTCTGGTGGGATCCTACCAGCAAGATTTGCTGTATAAACTGATAGTGTCTTGAGATTCCTCAGTTCTCCTAATCTGTATGGAATCTGCCCTGAAGTTCCAGTATCTGCAAGGCCAAGAAAAACTAGCTCTTTGCAGTTTGATATCTGCGACGGGATTTCTCCTTGAATTCCTTGGTTTCCACCCGCACGAAAAATTTCCAGATCCCGCATCTGCCCAACTTCTGTTGGTATTTTCCCTGAGAGCTGGTTATCAAACAATTCAAGCTGTTGAAGCTTTGAGCAATTCCCAATTTCTGGTGGAATTCTACCTTGCAAGGAGTTTGAGTTTAATGATAGTAGCTGCAATTCAGATAATTTGCCTACTTCAGGTGGTATTTTGCCTGTTAGAGCATTATAACTGAGGTCCAGAGTAGTCAGCAATGACAGGTTTCCAATCGAAGGTGGGATTTCTCCTGTGAGGTTTCCGTTGGACAGGATAAGAGTGGTAAGGAAGTTGAAGGAGAGAAACTGAGTGGGGAAGGTGGTTGGAAGATTTATGGAGCTGATTGTTATATCCGAAACAAACCCATTACTATTACATGCTATGTAATCCCATTTGCATGGATTTTGGTGGGTTTCATTCCATGAAGCAAAGAAAGCTGCAGAAGAGGAGTTAATGGTTGAAAGCCATGAAAGTAGAGAGAGGCCTTCTTGGTTCAAAGCTGAGATGGCTGGAAACAGGGATATGTTGAGGAACAAGAGAAATATGGTAATTGCATTGCTTGACATCTTGAGGTTTCTCTGCTACTGTTCTATTGCAGCTCATTCTATCAAAATGGGGTACTCCCTCATCATTACTATTTTGACATGTTAGCTCTATTATGGCACAGGGATGTTTCTTTTATTCTATTCTTTTGGTTGGACGGGGGCACAGGTATATTAAACAGCCTGTGGTTCTCCACAGATTTAATCAATAGAATGGGGCTTGTACTGTGGTTTTGTTGCACGGATTGACAGCAAGGGACAAGGGAGATAAGGCGAATGGTGTGAAGGCCAATATGTTTGGTGTGTTGAGATTGCCGTTTGGCAGGTCTTGTGCATGTGACAACGAGACAAGGCGTTATCGTCATAGTTACACGGAGACGTTTTTGAATTTTTAACAAAACAGAAAAGAATCTTTTCCTCGAACATTGTATAAATGTTAGTGAAGGATTACCTAAAAAGTTAAATGAATAAAACTACAAAGTCTTGACGGACGTTTATGCATTTAGATAGCATTCTAGGATTCTTCAGTCCATATCTGGGGATGAAAAAGTTTCTATATGCGCTCAGACCCTTTTATATTTTGTGGGTAAAAGTTGGTTCCCCCTTGTTTTTGCTTGAGTCACAGTGGTGATCTATTGGACTAATCATGGCTACAGTGGAATAAGCAAGAATCAGGAAAATGTGTAAGTTTTAATTGCTTGAAACTCTAAAGTCCTTTTAACAGGGCTTTATATCCATTTATTATAACCCCTTTGAACTATCACACGATGCTACTTTTTCGTTTTGCATAACCAGAAGAAGTGTTTGGACAAGAATCCATGAATTATCTAAATGAAAGTGATAGATCAGCACAAGAAAGAGAGACGTGAAGGCATAGAGGCCACAACATTTCCTGTATCACAATGTGGGTGTAAGGTCCCCCAAAATCAGCCTCCTTCCATAAAGTAGGATCCAAAATGATTATTCCATTAGGATTATGTTTCTGTTTTCCTCCGTGCATGAACCTTTCCAGAGGACCCGGTTAGAAGAATGTGCCTACTGAATGGGCTTCCATCTTGGAGTCTACACTGGAATCAGTCTTGGAAGGGGGCAGGCTGGACATGGTCCTTGCACGGTAGCGAAAATGAAAAACGTTGTGAAAGGATGAACGAAGAACGAAAAAGTAAAGCGTCAAAGCACACTCTAGATCGAGAGCGTGGCACACTTTAGTCGTACCGATGGCTCTCGTGGAGAATTCATAACAAGAATCTTCGTAGCAAAATGATCATTCATGTGTTCGAGCAAAAGGCAGTGTGGTCATGTGGGTTTTGGACGGAGCCTACTCATGTGTGTTGCTTATGCTTTGTACTTTGAGATGATAACAAATCTTTAGTAAAAAAGTTGAAGTCGAGCAGCAATAAAAACCTAAAAGTAAAAGAACAAAAGATGTAACCGATTCGACTTACGTGTGAAGGCAAATAAAGAAGGAGAATCCATTAAAAAAAAAAAAAAGAAGTAGAGAAGGATACTAGTGAAAGCTCTGGTAGAAAGTCACAAGGGAATGAATGAGATCTTTTATACAAACTAAAACTACCAGGCATAGTATAGCAATGTCTTGTAGCAGGGAATAGGTTATGCATATATATTAATATAAACGGAGATGACCATGTGATGAGGCCTTTTTCGAACGTCTTATTGTCCCCTTTTTTCTATTTCTGGATATCCTTCTTCTCGTTCCTGAAAAAGTTCAATAATGGTCATTCAAGCAATTTGCATGGAATCCTAAAATCTAAACATCTTCCTACTTTTTGGCTTCATTACCGACTGCTATCTCACTTCCATCTCTAATCCATCTGTAACTCCGGAAATCCTTTACATCTCTTCTACTACTTGCAAAAAAACTTCTTCTCTCTTCTCTCTCTCTCTCTCTCTCTCTCTCTCCTTAGACCATCATTAATTCCAAACAATCATTGATTCCATTAAATGACTGCTTAGATTAACAGTATTGATTTTATTAATGTTTTATTTTTACCATGTAAGTGTTTTTCGCTATCTTTTTCTTTGATGTCAAAACTGTCATTACAAATTTCGACGCTCTTAATTTTTTCTTTTTTCGAAAGTTTTGCAAAATTAATGTTTTGAGTTGCACATGTGTGCCCCAAAATCTAGTCATATTGAATTACAATTAAGTCGTATGTTGGTGATAGATTGTTGTGATCATGTGTTTGTATGTAAGTGAAGTTCAAGACCCAAAATGTCTTGTTCTTTGTCCCACATTGGATAGAAAAAAAACTTTCTCACCTTATAAGCAAGCACATGTTACTTTCATTTAAATTGTTTTGAGATGTTTTGGAGAGAAGATGCATGTGCGTGTGCGCATGTGGCGCTATTGCGGGCACACTTAGCACTTAGCCGCCACAGACGTTTTGATTTATGGTCTAACGGCCCATATTTTTAACTAATTTTCAAAATTATTTCTTTCAGTCATTTAATTTAGTGACAATTTGGTGACTTTGAAATAATTTTGGAATGGCACCAGAAGTAATAGTTATTTCTGAAGTGGTGCCTTTAATGGTTGTCTCTTCATGAAAGCGTGACTGATAGTCTATAAATAAAATTTTGAAAATTCAAAAAAATGAAATTTTGCATTTCCCAACTTCAGAATCTCCTTTTCTCTTTCTCAGTTACATACACAATTTCGAAGAGCAATTCTGAAACGAACCTTCAAAATTTGCGATATGTAGATTGTTGGTATGAGTAATCCTAGATGTGATTTGCCATTAACCCGGTGGCAAACTTGGAGCGTGTGGGGGCAAATATCGCCTTAAAGATAGTGTCTTTAGACTCGCCTCAAGCCATAAAATTTCGTTTTCTCTTCTTCCATTCTGCACATTTACTCCAACAATTTTAAGGCAATATTACAAAGGAAGGAGAATCAACAATGACGGCTTTTCAAGTAATGAATCAGGATTTCATAAAACTGGATAGGTTTGACGGAAAAAATTTCACCCGTTGGCAAGACATGATGTTCTTACTCAGTGCACTAAAGGTTCAGTATGTTCAGGATCCTAATCTGCCACTAATTCCAAAGATTACTGACGACGATTCCAACGAGACCAAAGCAGCGTGAAAGAACCGTGAAAAGGACGAACTAGTTTGCGGAGGACATATTCTGAACACACTTTTGGATGGCCTCTATGACCTGTTTACATCGTCCAAGTGTCTTAGAGAAATCTGGAAGGCTTCGGAGAACAAGTACAATCCTGAAAAGCAAGGCGCAGATAAGTCTCTCACTCTTAAGTATTTCGAATTTTCTACGAATGATAGTGAATCTGTTATGGATCAAGTTCATCAGTTACAAATTCTTGTTTCCAAACTGAGAAACATAAAGGTCGAGGTTTCTGAAAAATTGCAAGTAGGGGCTATTATTTCTAAATTGTCTTCTAGTTGGAAGGGTTACAAAAAGAAACTTTTGCGTACCACAGAAGATTTTACTGTTGAGCAAATTCTGAAACACTTGCGAATTGAAGAGAAAACTCGGGTTCGCGATAAAAGTTTTTCGGTGAATTTTAACTCAAAGGTAAACTTTGTGGATTAGAAAAAATTTCAGAATGAAAATTCTGGTGGAAACAAGAGGAAACTTTCTGAGACAAACAACTTTGGCAACTCCAACAAGAATAACAAGAAGAACAAAACTTGTTATAATTGTGAGAAAAAGGGGCACTTTAAGAAGGAATGCAGAAGTAGGAAAAAACAGAAGATAGCAAATACTGGAAGTTCCCATAACCCAAATGTGGTGGAAGATGACATTAATAAAGTGGTTGCCATGGTTTCTGAATTGCAGATTGGCATGATTACTGAACTGCATATGACAACTTCAAGCAAAAATTTTGATTGGTGGTATGATTCCGAGGCTACAGTTCATGTTTGCCAAGAAGTCATTTTTAAGGATTACGAAGAGGCAATGGATGGACAAGTGGTGCTGATGGAGAATCATAATTCTGTTAAGGTTTTGGGAAAAGGGAGTGATGAACTTCAGTTTACTTCAGGAAAGAAACTAATTTTACTTAATGTGCTCGATGTCCCGGAAATTAGAGAAAATCTTGTATCTGCTAGGCTTCTTTGTAAAGAAAGGCCTTAAAGCGTGTGTCGAGTCTGATTAGTTGGTCCTGTCTAATAATTGAGTGTTTGTTGGGCAATGATACTCATGTGATGGCATGTTTAAGTTATTTATTAATAAAAACACATATGATTTGGCTTACTCTATTGACTCATTTTCTTTGTGGCATGGTCGCTTAGCTCGTTTAAATTTTAGATCATTAGAATTTATATCTAAGCATGGTTTGATTTCATATAATCATGTGGAGAATGCTAAATGCCCAATCTGCATTCAAGCAAGTGTCTAAACAACCTTTTCTTAAGGATGAAAGAAATATACAACTGCTAGAACTTGTGCATTCTTACATTTGTGAAATGAATGGAG
This sequence comes from Escallonia rubra, assembly GCA_033065855.1. Taxonomy (NCBI): domain Eukaryota; kingdom Viridiplantae; phylum Streptophyta; class Magnoliopsida; order Escalloniales; family Escalloniaceae; genus Escallonia; species Escallonia rubra. Next base: position 86,592 of record JAVXUO010001151.1, read on the forward strand.
TCTTAAGTAGAGGTGAAAATAGATATTTTATCACTTGTATAGATGATTTCTTTAGATATTGTGTATTTAATGAAACATAAAAGTGAAGCTTTTGACATGTTCAAGCACCGTAAATCTAAGGTTGAGAATCAAAAGGAGCAAAATATTAAAATTTTCCGTAGTGATAGAGGTGGGGAATTTTTTCCTTCTGAATTTGATTCTTATTGTGAAGAGCATGGCATTATACATCAGAATATTGTACACTACGCCCCACAACAGAATGGTTTAGCTGAGTGAAAAAATAGGACACTTACGGAGATGATAAATGCTATGATCCTGAATGCTAAATTGCCTTATAGTTTATGGGGTGAAGCATTACTTTCGGCTTGTCTCGTACATAACAGGATAACTTCGATGAAAACAAGGTTTCACCATATGAACTATGGAAAAGAAGAAAACCTAACCTAAGTTATCTTAGAATTTGGGGTTGTCTTGCCATCTATAGGGTTCCTGATCCTAAGAGAACAAAGTTGGGACCAAGAGCTCTCAAAAGTTTCCTTCTGGGATATGCTGAAATTTCAAAGGCCTACCGCCTATTAGACTTAGAGTGTAATGTCATTGTAGAATCTAGAAATGTTGATTTATTGAAGATAAATTCAACTCTTATTCTGATTTTTCAGCATCTACAACTTCACTTGAAACTGACTCAAATGTAGGTTCATCTCGTGAAAATGAGAGTGTTGTGCCTATTAACACAAAGAAACCTAGGAGAAGTCAAAGAGCTAGAAAAAAAGAAAATGTTAGATCCCGGTTTTATAGACTCTCAAGCAATCACTTTCTTGGTGGAAGGTGATAGAGAGAATATTCTCAAAGAAATTCCCATGTTAGCAAATGTGGAAGATGATCCAAAGACATATTCTAGAGATGTTGCTTTTTGGAAAAAAGGCAATCAATGATGAGATGGACTCAATATTATGTAATGATACTTGGGTGTTAGTTGAATTGCCTCAATGATTTAAACCAATTGAATGTAAATGGGTGTTCAAAAGGAAATATAATACGGATGGGTCTATACAAACCTTTAAGCCCAGATTGGTAGCAAGAGGTTTTAGACAAAAAGAGGTCATAGACTATTTCGATAGCTATACACATGCGGCATGAACAACGTCCATTAGAGTGCTTTTTGCACTGACTTCTTTATATAAGTTGCATGTACACCAAATGGATGTTAAGATTGCATTTTTAAATGGTCACCTTGATGAAGAGGCGTACATGGAATAGCCCGAAGGATTTGTTATGCCGAGAAATGAAAGGATGGTTTGCAAATTGGTTAAGTCTTTGATGGCTTGAAGCAGGCACCAAAACAGTGCCCGGAAAATTTGACTCTTTTATTTTATCACATGGATTTAGACATGATAGTGCTGATAAGTGCATTTACTTAAAGTTTACATATGCATATGGCGTTATTATATGTCTTTATGTGGATGACTCGCTTGTTTTTGGTACGAATCGGAAGAAATTTCTGAAACCAAGAAGTATCTTAATTCCAAATTGAAGATGAAAGATCTTAATGAGGTTGATACTGCTTTAAGAATTAAAGTTAAGAAACATAGTTGGGATTATGCTTTATCTCAATCACACTACATTGAGAAAATACTTCGTAATTAGGAATTAAAGAAGTGAGTACATCATATGATTCTTTTTCCAAATTGACTGAAAATTCTGGTAGAGCAGTTGCTCAACTAGAATATGCGAGTGCCATTGGTAGTTTGATGTATGCAATGCACTGTACTAGACCAGATATATCATTTTTAGTTTACAAACTTTCTAGATACATAGGTAACCTTGGTGTTGATCATTGGAAAATATTTGTAGAGTCTTTGAGTTTCTTAAACGAACCATCAAATTAGGACTGTTTTACAATCGCTTTTCTACAATACTTGAAAGGTACACTGACGCTAGTTGGATAACTAGTGTGAGCGATAATAAGTCAATGTCAGGTTGTTGGGTGTTTACCCTCGCAGGAGGGCTGTTTCTTAGGTTTAAAAAAAAAGACTTGTATAACACACTCAACGATGAAATCTGAATTTTTGGCGCTGGCAGTAGCAGGCAAAGAAGCAGAATGGCTGAGAAATTTGTTATTTGATATAAAGTTGTGGCCACAACCGATGCCATCAATTTCTTTGCACTGTGATAGTGAGGCGGCTATGTCTAGAGTATTTAATACCATTTATAATGGTAAGTCTAGACATATAAGCTTACGATATGAGTATGTTCGAGAATTGATGAGCTTGAATGGTTTGGTTTGAGATTTTCAAACCGAGGCCGGTTTGGTTCGGTTCACGGTTTAGGATTTCCCAACCGGCACTAAACCGAACCGAACCGAGGTTTACATTATTATAAAAAAATATATATACCTTACCCTTATTAGCTAATAACCAGGATAGAATAAAATTTGCTCACCCTAAATTAGCCTTCTCTTCTAATTCTACCATTTCAAAGCCATTACTCACTATATATTGCATCATTTACACTATGGCTCTTGTAATGTAAACATGGAGCCAATAGGCTAGTTATATCCAGTATTACAGTAGAGTCAAGAATGATAAAATAAGAGCCATGCCTACTTAAAGGAAAATCAACTAATAAAAACTTTAGAGAAGTGCAGATTTGTTAAATATTAAGACTTAGGAAATTATCTGTATTTTTTTACTATCATTGTGATGCACACCCTCTTGGTCTAGTTTCCTGCTCAACTGTTAAGAAGTAAGTTATGAAATTGGTGTTATGTTATTCCAGTAGTAATCATGTTGAAAGCCCAAATAATGTAGGAAAAAGAGCAAGTATTCCCATAAACCATGAGCACCCAAAAAATACGGTAGCCGAAAAAAGTTATAAATTAATCTTAAGAAAAGTTGTTATTGGTTATTGTTTTTTTTTCTTGAAAACATAATAATGTTTAAACTACGCTCAAACCGATCCGAACCGTTCAATTTGAACCGTTTGAACCGTTCAAACCGAGGTGTCTTGGTTCAGTTTGGTTTAAGAATTTGTGAACCGAGGTTCATTGGTTCGGTTTGCGGTTTGACCCCCAAACTGAACCGTGCTCACCCCTAATGTCCGAGAATTGATACTAAATGGTGTGATCATCATAATGTATGTTAGGTCAAGTAATAACTTGGCTGGTCTACTAACTAGAGGTCTTTCAAGAGATCAGGTGAGGAGTACATCTAGTGGGATGGGTTTAAAATCCTTTTAATAGACAACCAGTAATGGAAACCCGACCATAAGCTAGTTCTAAGGTTTAACGGGTAATAACAAGTTACTGATAAGTGGTTAAATGAGCATTTAATTACTTTGTTTGGTAACCCAATCCAGGATGTGAAAATGCTGGCTGTGACGATATAGAGGGTGATTTATAAACTCTTAATGAAGTTCAATTAATTTTCATATAACTGTTCAAGTAATAGGGACACGGATTAAAGTTCACCCATGTGAACATAAGAAATGGAGCAATTTCTAGGATAAGTTATGGGTTTACTTTTGTAGATATTCATGAAGTCCATGATGGGGCATATGGCTGTATTAATGCATTATTTATTTGGTGAAATGCTCACTGAAATTGGATATCATCACGTGTACAACATATCCGGTTCTAACATCAATGAATCAAGGTTTAAGCTTAGGCCACAATAGATTTAATTAGAGCTTTGATGTATTTGTACTAAGTAAGGGTTTAAATCGAGAGATACCTTTACTATGCATGACAATATCAGTACGTAACTGATGATTGAACATAACAATCTAAGTTGGAAATTGTTGGTGATAACTTGTCATGATCATGTGTTTGTATGTACTGTAAGCGAAGTTCAAGACCTAAAAGGTCTTGTTCTTTGTCCCACATTGGAGAGAAAACAAACTTGCTCTCACCTTATAAACAAGCACATGTTACTTTCATTTGGATTGTTTTGAGATGTTTTGGAGGGAAGATTGGAAATGCTATTGTGCTGTGCACCGCACTGCACACGCGCGCGTGTGTGCGCATGTGAAGCACTTAGCATTTAGCACTTCACACTTAGCATATGGCATGTTAAATTATTTATTTCAGTCATTTATTTTTATTGAAAAATTGGTGACTTCGAAATAATTCTGAAAAGGCACCAGAAATAACAGTTAGTATTTTTGAAGTGGTGCCTTCAATGGTTGTGTCTCTTCATGAAAGGGTGGTTGTTAGTCCATGAATAAGATTATAAGGTTTTACATTTCCTAACTTCAGAATCTCTTCTTCTCTTTCTCAGTTACATACAAAATTTCAAAAAGCAATTTTGATTGTAGGTTGTTGGTTTGAGTAATCCTGGAGGTGATTTGTCATCAACCTGGTAACAAACTTGGAAGGAGTACTGGAGACAAATATCGCCTTAAAGACAGTGTCTTTAGACACGCGTCAAGCCATAAAATTTCATTTCTCTTCTTCCATTCTGCACTTTTGCTCCAACATTGTACAAGACCAATCACGATGTTTTGCTTCAAGAGCTCCGCTCTTGAACCATTTAAAGGCTGTAGAATCTGAACCACTAGGAGGCGGGTTGGTAAAATGTTTAGAGCACCTTATACCATACAAGAAACAACAGTAAACTTTTTATGGTTGATATGCACAATGGACTAAAGACCTGTTGGCTTAACCTCTATGTTAGGTTAGGCTCCAAGGTTTAAGTTAATTTTGACATTTCTTCATCCATCCCTTACATTCAGAGCTCATGTTTGCAAACTGGGTAGATTCATTCGGTGTTGGACGTGCACCATTTTATTGTATGCCAACCATAGTTGAGGTGGTTTTGGCAAAGACCTTTAGATGTGGCGGTCCTAGTCTTCCTCTAGATAGATTGTGATTGTGCTGTCGTGATTCTGACCTTGATAACAACATATGGCGACCTTTCAAAGACGTGGTTCTTGAAATAAAATTTACCTCGTGAAGGTTTTAGAAAGAAGAGGTAACATTTTCTCCATGGAGCTTAGGCACCCTATATATCTACATCAGAGAGATTGGTAAACTCTAATAACTTGATCTGTACGAATGAGCCAATTAAATTAAGCTTTTAGGTCATTTTGAAGTCTACACCAATGACTCGCTGCAGTTTCCCTTGTTTCCTAATGTTTTTATTTCTTGTAAGAGTTTGGTTGTAGAAAGGTGGGCTAAGTTCATATCCCAACGTATATTTTGGAACAAAAATTGGCTCTTTTTTGCCCTATAATTCTAAAAACATGTGAATGTCTATGAACCAAATTGGACCTAATCATCAATTTTATTATACTTTGCTACTTATACAAGTTAAGTCTGTATCAAAATCTAGGTAGCACGGACACGGACACCACATCGGACACTGACACTGATCGGGACACCGGACACCGCAATTTCCAAAAACTCAGATTTTGGACATCGCAATTTACCGCTATTTTTTGAATATATTTAATAAATATAAGATATGTTCCACAGTCTAAAATAGCAAACAATAATGAAAAACTACCAAAAACAAGGAATTCAAATACAAGTCATACTTAACGTTAAATCCAACATAATACATAACATAAGAAACTTCTTAAGTCTTACAAGGTCATACGAATAGGAAACACAAAAACAAGGAAATAACTGAAATAAGCCACATAGTTATGAATTATCCATCGATCAAGTGCTCAATCTACATCGATAGTGTCATCTTCTTCATTGCCCTCTTCACCTCCATCATTATTCTCCTCTTGCATACTTCAACTTCCATCTCTGGCTCATCAAGTAATAGATTCGCGAACCGAAGCATCCCCACGTCTTCAAACCCATCATGATTATGTCCCCCCACATCCCACATTTTGGTCTCCCCTTCGGCATACTTTGGAGTTCTCCTTGACAAAGACAGAGATTGCTATGAACAAAACCAAGTCTTTTGCACGTTGGGGTGTTATCTTGTTCCTTCTCACCGAGTGAATAAAAGAATATGTGCTCCAATTGCTTTTGGCACAGGATGATGAAGAAGGTTGTGCAAGAAGTTTTAAGGCTATGGCTTGGAGCATAGGTGCACTTGCACCGTAAAGAAGCCACCAAGTCTTGGGATCCATACCATAGCGATTAGAGATGGAGTCATACTCTCTGAAATCTCCACTAGGCCCAATAAAATCAACATACTCTAAATTCACCTTGTTGCACTCCTCCAAGTTTGGAAAGTACTTCTGAAGACATTTTACTGTCTCATTGTTAAGCTCATTATCTTTGTGCGGAGGAACTCAAGAAGGATCCTCATCTAGTCACTCAAGAGTGTAGTACCTTATGAAAGAAAGTAATGAACACATTTAGATATATAAGTAAGGGGCTGCATTAGTAGAAGCCAAAGAACTCTCAAATGTTGACGTAGGATGATATTACCTTGGGTTTAGAGAATGCGCCAAGCAGTGAAGTGGAGTATTATTCTTGTTCCAACGATGTACACTCTTACCCGGATCTTCTTCCATAATGGTCCGGAACAATAGTATTATTGGGGTAGATACACAGATCACTTTAAATACAAGAAGCCGCGGGGGTGGGTTGGTCCGAGTGGAGAGAAAAAAAAAAAGAATTGAACTTAAAATCTTTTCTGGAGATATACATTTTCCTGGAGAGACGGATAAGATATCCCGGCATAGTGGCGTCTTGATACCACCAGGAACGGGAAAAAGAAATTCCAAGGAATCCAAAAAATTGAAAAATTGGATTGTAGCTCACCATATGTATGCCATGCCCCCTTATCCATATCTAGCTACTGACTATGGTACACAACTATCATTGTTCACACATCACATGTGGATTGGTGGATTTCTCATAGTTGGTGCTGCTGCGCATGCGGCCATTTTTATGGTAAGAGACTATGATCCAACTACTCGATACAACGATTTATTAGATCGTGTCCTTAGGCATCGCGATGCAATCATATCACATCTTGCACCACATCAAAGAAGGTGGACTCCTCATCGGGTCTTTTCACTTCAAACCTATATATGGCCTTCTTAACATTTTCAATCATAGAATCCCACATGTCATAGACTAGGTGAAGACAAGGCCTATCGGTATCACAAATCTTAAGCATGTCATACATAGGAGTAGTGAAAGAAAGTACGTAATCAATGGAATCCCACCATTCATCATTCAACACCTTTTCTTTAATAAACCTAGCCTTAGCTACATCATCATCCCGATAAAGATTCCAACGATCACTAATTACCATGGCTTGAAGACCACCCTTAATGGGCTTAATCCTCCTAACAAATCGAGTTTCAGCCACAGAAAGCAACTTCAAATTCACAAAATCATTAAATATTGCCAATGTCATTGAATGATTCAAGATGAAATTCATAACTTGCCAAACATCCCCAAGAACATCGGTAATCCAAGCACATTCCATATAAGTAACTTCATTATTGTCCACATTCTTGGCTGCACATATCTTTCTCGATGCTAAGTTAAGAGTATGAACAACACATGGTGTCCAAACAGTGCCCAGAAATTGTTGCTCAAGAAATTACCTAGCAGCCTTACTAATAGGAGCATTATCCGTAACAACTTGGCCCACCTTTGTAACGACCCGGTCCACGGTCCCACCACAGGGCATTGTCTCCCTCAAAAGGGCTAGCCAAGTAGGTACTTATGAGTTCATAGGCAGGGTCTTATAAGGCCAATCGCAAACTTTCCCAGAATCGATGTTGGATATTACAATCTCCCCTCCTTATGCCTTAGCGTCCTCGCTAAGGCTCTATCACACATAGCCCAAAATCTTCCTCTCTAGCCAATGTGGGATATACCCAGCTCACCCTTCGTTGCCCCAACCATCCTCTTGATGTGGGATATACCCATGCTTGCCTTCGTTTTCCCCAACCATTAGCAACCCGACTGGACATGTAACGCCCCAACTTAAGGTTATCTCAACCCGGCTGGAGCATTACGACACATCAGCTAATCACATTATATTGATAATACAACTCATTCTAACTCACTTGGTAATCAAACCATATTATACAAAATTAAAGAGTTTACTATTACAAAACACACCTAGTAAGCTCTCTGCCATATCTCAAAGTTGACATACTGTACTACGTAAGTACAACTTAATTCACAAATGTACAAGTGACCCCTTGCCCGTCTTCTCACCATGCCTCACACCTTCTCCTTGCCTTTCGAGGGACCTGCTCCTTGATCTAAAATGTTATTATGGGTAAAAACCCGTCAGCCCACTGGCTCAATAAGATAATCAAAGACATTTAATGTAACTTTCAACTCAAGAATACTGATAATGCATGCTATTGCAATTCAATCACATTAACAGTTCTAGATGTGCACATAACACATATCACATGTTCACACTTAGTTGAGCATTACAAGAGTTTACCGTTCCGGAATTTAATTCCATCAATAGACTACCCTTATGTCACCACACCCGGGATATAAGATCACAACATTTGCCTCGGCCAAAGGCAAAGTAACCGAAAACAATTGAATACCGATACTGCCTCGGGTAGCAGTCGGAGATACAACTGTTCGGCTCATACGGTGCACCGCTACTCAAACATAATCAAATCAACCCCCAATCATTTGAATGAGGTGGCATAATATTCATCAACAATATATCAACCATCCCTTACAATGAAAGTATGTAGCATCATCTTCATAACACCTTGAACATGTAACATAATCATTTATATTCCGCAATTGAGCTGCAATTATAGAACTTAACAAACATGTCCAAAATCATATTCTAACCATGTCTAATTTGACATAATTCCATAATTCACACATACCATAACCTATTTCACGTCTTCCATAACCTCTAATATGTTAAACATGAATAGATCACTAATTAACAAGTCGCTAACAAGTATTTAAAAGTTTGACAAAAAATTCATACTAAAAGAGTTACGCTAACATAGCATATATCCATATTCATGTCTTAAAAGCCCATTAAAAAGCTTTAACTATCGTACCTTAAACAAGAGATGAAAGACCCAATTTTCAGATTTGAAACACCTTCAAAATACTCCTCAAAACACGTTCAAAACACTGTTTGAAGCTCACAGAAACTTTCCAAATCAACTGCTTAAGGTTCCCTTTAAAAAACAAGCCTTAATTCTAGATTTTGTGAGGTTTTTGATTGCTTTTCTTGCACTTTTCTCTCAAAAACGAGGTGAGAGAATTTAAGCATGTCAATTGGGTCTTTTATATCAAATTAGAAGCAAGTAGGAGGTGTCAAGTGGAGGTGAAGAGGTGGAAAAGTCAAGCACGACGAGGCTTTAAGCACGAGGTGGCAAGACACGGTTGTGCCACCTAGCAAGCACGACAAGGCTCAAAGCACATGGTGGCAAGACACATTTGTGCCACCTAGCAAGCACGATAAGGTTCAAAGCACGAGGTGGCAAGACACAGTTGTGCCACCTAGCAAGCATGACAAGGCTAAGCAAAGCATGAAAAGGCTGGAAGTATGAGGTGGCAAGACACGGTTGTGCCACCTAGTAAGCACGACAATGCTAACCAAAGTACGACAAGGCTGAAAGTACGACGTGTCACAATGCTAGGTTGACACGTCACAAGCACGAGGTGGAACAATTCTTTGTAAAAAGCAAAACAATTCACGTGCAATCCAGTCAACAACCGGTTACTCCCAGCAGAAGGTTTCACCATTTTTCGTTTCCAACTTTTCTGAAAATATTTTTGGTCATCCCAAGTGATCATTTAAAGTTTCTAAACATTAAATACTCTTTTTCATTTCTAGCACTTCGTTCACCTTCTTAGAAAATTTACTCAATTCAAGGTGTCTAACATTTAAACATACATTCAAATATATTATCATGCATAGTTCATCATAACCATTTTCTCATAAAATGGTTTATCTAATCAAACTTAAATATGAAATCAAAGCATATAAAATGTTGAGTTCTCACACCCTTCACTCCTTAAAAGTATTTGGTCCCCAAATTCATAACTTAAACTTACCAAATAGGTACGGATAATCTCTCCGCATATCCTTCTCTTTTTCCCACGTGGCTTCTTCCACTTCATGATTTTGCCACAAAACTTTAACCAACTGAATGCTTTTATTCCTCAAAACTTTCACACCAAAAGCTAAAATCTGCACCGACAACTCTTCATATGACAAATCTGATTGGACTGATATCGGCTCAGGGCTTATCACATGAGATGGGTCAGGGTTATACTTTTGCAACATAGAAACATGGAACACATCATGTACTCCTTCCAAAGACACAGGTTAGGCAACTCTGTATGCCAAATTTCCAACACGATCCAATATTTCATATGGGCCAATATATCTTGGTGACAACTTGCCTTTCTTTCCAAATCGTTTTATACCTTTGAATGGCGACACCTTAAGAAATACAAAATCTCCCTTTGAAAATTCTAACTCTCTTCATCTGTTATCAGCATAACTTTTCTGTCGGCTTTGAGCAGTCAAAATCCTTTGCCGAATTTGCAGAATTTTTTCAGTGGTCTCTTGAACTATTTGTGGCCCAATTAAACTCCTTTCTCCGACTTCACTCCAACAAATTGGTAAGCGACACTTTCATCCATATAGAACTTCATATGGTGACATACCGATACTGGCCTGATAACTGTTATTATAAGCAAATTCAATCAATGCCAGATGTTGATCCCAACTTCCTTTGAAATCTTTCACACATGCACGAAGCATATCCTCCAATGTTTGAATAGTTCTCTCGAATTGTTCATCAGTCTGAGGATGAAATGATGTGCTAAATCTCAAATTTGTACCCAATGCGCCTTGCAAACTCTTCCAGAAATGAGACTTAAATCTTGGATCTCTATCACTTACAATACTTACTGGTATTCCTTGTAATCGAACTATTTCTTGTACATACACTCGGGCTAATTTATCCAATGAGTATGTCTTAAGTACATGTAAGAAATGAGCAGATTTCGTCAATCTATCCACAATCACCCATACTGAATCATGCCCATCACGGGTCCTTGGCAATCCTGTAACAAAATCCATTGTTATATGGTCCCACTTCCATTCGGGTACTGGTAATGGTTCCAATCGACCCGCCGGTCTTTGGTGTTCGGCTTTCACTTGTTGACATACAATACATCTTGAAACGAAGTCAGCTACTTCTCTTTTCATGTTATTCCACCAGTAATTACATTTCAAATCCCGATACATCTTTGTTCCACCTGGGTGCACTGTATACTTTGACTTATGGGCCTCTTTCAGTATCTCTCCTTTCAACTCTTCATTGTTAGGCACAACTATTCGGTCTTTGTACCGTAAACCACCATTAATATCCATAGAAAACTCAGGTTTAAAGGTTCCATCTTTATCCTTCATTTCTCTCTGCAACTCCAAATTTCTTTCTTGTTTTTCCTGGATTCTCTGTAATAACCCTGATTTCACTTATAAATTTGCAAAAATAATTCCTGACTCAGTAATAGATAACTCCCATGAACAAGCTTGCTCAATCATCTTCCACTATTTCACCATTAAGCTAGCAACTTGCACTTTCCTACTTAGTGCATCTGTAACAACATTGGCTTTACCTGGGTGATACTGAATCATACAGTGATAATCATTGAGTACTTCCATCCACCTTCTCTGTCTCATATTCAAATCTTGCTGAGAAAATAAGTATTTCAAACTCTTATGATCAGTAAAAATTTCAAACTCAGCACCATACAAATAATGCCTCCACTTATGTAATGCAAACATAATTGCTGCTAACTCAAGATCATGTGTTGGATAATTTTGTTCATAAGGCTTCAGCTTTCTCGAAGCACGAGTCACAACTTTTTCATCTTGCATCAAAACACAACCTAATCCTTCCTTTGAAGCATCGCTGTACACCACAAAATTCTTAGTTCCACTAGGCAAAGTCAAAATTGGAGCTGTAGTTAATCTCATTTTTAACTCCTGAAAACTCGCCTCACACTTATCGGTCCACTGATATGCCAATTCCTTCCGAGTCAATGTGGGCAATGGTGCAGCTATCTTTGAAAAATCTTGTACAAATCGACGATAATATCCCGCCAATCCCAAGAAACTTCTAACTTCTACTACATTCTTTGGCACTTGCAAATTCAAAACAGCTTCTATTTTAGACGAGTCAACAGTCGCCCCTGCTTCAGACACTATATGACCTAAGAAGGCCACTTGCTTTAACCAAAATTCACATTTGTTAAACTTAGCATACAATTTCTTATCCCGCAGTACTTGGAGTACAATTCTCAAATGACGCTCATGCTCCTCTGTACTTTTTGAATAGACCAAAATATCATCAATAAAAACTAATACAAATTGATCTAAAAACTCCTTAAAAACTCGATGCATTAAGTCCATGAAGGTTGCAGGAGCATTCGTCAATCCAAACGGCATGACAACAAATTCGTAATGTCCATATCTTGTAAAAAAGCCGTATTTAGAATATCTTCCTCTCTTATCTTCAATTGATGGTATCCAGATCTCAAGTCCAACTTAGAAAATACCATTGCCCCTTGTAACTGATCAAACAAATCATCTATGTGCGATAGTGGATACTTATTTTTTATTGTTACTCTATTCAACTGTCAATAATCCATGCACAGCCTCATTGTACCATCTTTCTTTTTAACAAATAAAACTGGGGCTCCCCATGGTGATACACACAACCTCATTGTACCATCTTTCTTTTATCCAGTAATTCTTGTAACTGTAACTTTAACTCCCTCAATTCAGCCGGAGCCATCCTATACAGCGCTTTTGAAATTGGGGCTGTTCCCGGCAACAATTCTATCACAAATTCAATTTCCCGCTCAACCGGTAATGTTGTGACATCCTCAGAAAATACATCCACAAATTCATTTACTACAGATATATCTTCTATTTTAACATTTTCTTTCTGCTTATCCACCATATAAGCTAAATATCCCATACAACCTCTAGAGAGTAATTTCTCTGCTCGAATAGCTGAAATAATATTCATACCCCCATCCTTTCTACCTTGGAACTTACATAATTCTCCATCAAATGTAGTAAATGTCACGACCTTATGAAAACAATCTAGTGATACCCGATTAGATGACAACCAATTCATCCCCAACAATACATCAAATCCTCTTATAGGCAAAACAATCAAGTCAGCGTATACCGTATGTTCACCCATAATCATTGCACAAGATTTATATATCAGACTCACTAGAGTACTTTCTCCTAGAAGAGTGCTAACATCCAACACATATGGTAGCAACTCAGGTTCTTGGGGTAGCATGGGCACCATATATGATGAAATGAATGAATGGGTAGAACCAAGATCAAATAGTACTCTAGCAACACATTGGAAAATAGTGAGTGTACCTTCAATAACTCCGCTAGTATCTCGAACCTCCTGAAATTCCAATGCATATGCTCGTCCTTGCACTCTTGGCCTCTCAACATTCCCTTGCAGATTCCCTCTACCTTGGTTATCTAGAGGCATAATTTGATTTCAAGAATAAGGGCAATTTTTCCCAATATGTCCAGGCTGAGCACACCTGATACACAAACCCATCTTTTTGCGACATTCATTCTCTGTATGTCCAGTCCAATTACAATACGTACATCACTCTCCAATTCTTGCCTGCTTTGATGGTTGCGTGCTTGATATCTCAATATGACTTCTCCTTTTATTATTGTCACCTGGGGATGATGCTGCAAAGCTAGCTTAACTATCAGTATAACCACTCATTTGATTACCTCGACCTCTTCCCTGGCCATTTCCATAGAAATTATGATTTTTTCCTTGTAAAGCCCTTTGAAAATTTCCCTGCCAAGTATTCCCTCGGCCCCTTCCACTAGGGTTCACATTCATACTGTTACAATTTACCTGTCCACCGTATAACGGTGCTCTAAATAGTTCTGTATCAACATTCTTTTGCTCTTCCAAATCATTCTCAATAGCCAATGCTCTATCAACAACTGCCATATAAGTTTGTAACTACAAAGGGATCAACTTATCCCGAAGATCCTTATTCAGACCTTTAACAAACTTTCTTACTTTTCTTTCTTCGGTATCCACCAGAGGCAGACAAAATCTGGCTAAATCAGTAAACTGTGATTCATAAACTGATACCGACATATTTCGCTGTTCAAACTTTATAAAATTTACTTCTCTCCTCTCTTGGGTCACCGCTGGAACATACTTATTAGTGAACTCCCATTTAAAGTTTTCCCAAGTCGATGGGACTCCTTCCCTCTCCCACTTCATAGATAATAATTTTCACCATCTTTCTGCACTAGCCTCTAGCATAAAGCTAGTATACACCTATCTCTGAGAATTCGGTATCCTAGCAGTATCAAGAATTTTCTCTGCTCTAGCCAACCATTCCTCGGCTAAGGTTGGATCAGGCTTCCCAAAGAATGGATTCTTTATCAGTTTAACAAACCTATCAAGGGTAAGACCCCCATCTCCCAACATCTGAGGAGTATTCAACATCTCCTGGGGTTGCTCAACTTGTTGAGCACCTCTAACATTGCCTTCATTCACTACTTCTTGCACATTTGTATCTACAGGGGGATTTTCACCCATTTGTCTTATTTCATCTACAACTTGCTGGAGTATCTGACAAGCCTCCAGTAATCCACTATTAGTCACATGATTATTATTTTCAGTGGAGTGCTCTTTTACATTTACATGTGGGTTGTGCCCATCCTGACCTTCAGCATTAAACTCATGATTATTTCTTCTTTGAGTTCCTTCATCAGCCATTTCTCTATTGTTTCCTTGATTTTGCTCTCCGCACTCTCGCTCCGTTATAAGCCTACACATAAAACTCCGCATAAGTACCCCCATAGAATATGCAATATTCAATAATATCTAACCACACAAGGCCTTAGGATCTTATCCTAGCCTTTAACTACGCTTGGCTACCACAACTGTAACGCCCCAACTTAAGGTTATCTCAACCCGGCTAGAGCATTACGACACATCAGCTAATCACATTATATTGATAATACAACTCATTCTAACTCACTTGGTAATCAAACCATATTATACAAAATTAAAGAGTTTACTATTACAAAACACACCTAGTAAGCTCTCTGCCAGATCTCAAAGTTGACATACTGTACTACGTAAGTACAACTTAATTCAAAAATGTACAAGTGACCCCTTGCCCGTCTTCTCACTGTGCCTCACACCTTCTCCTTGTCTTTCGAGGGACCGGCTCCTTGATCTAAAATGTTATTATGGGTAAAAACCCGTCAGCCCACTGGCTCAATAAGATAATCAAAGACATTTAATGTAACTTTCAACTCAAGAATACTGATAATGCATGCTATTGCAATTCAATCACATTAAGCAGTTCTAGATGTGCACATAACACATGTTCACATTTAGTTGAGCATTACAAGAGTTTACCATTCCCGAATTCAATCCCATCAATATACCACCCTTATGTCACCACACCCGGGATATAAGATCACAACCTTTGCCTCGGCCAAAAGCAAAGTAACCGAAAATAATTGAATACCGATACCGCCTCGGGTAGCAGTCGGAGATACAATTGTTCGGCTCATACGGTGCACCGCTACTCAAACATAATCAAATCAACCCCCAATCATTTGAATGGGGTGGCATAATAGTCATCAACAATATATCAACCATCCTTTACAATGAAAGTACGTAGCATCATCTTCATAACATCTTGAACATGTAACATAATCATTTATATTCCGCAATTGAGCTTCAATTATAGAACTTAACAAACATGTCCAAAACAATATTCTAACCATGTCTAATTTGACATAATTCCATAATTCACACATACCATAACCTATTTCACGTCTTCCATAACCTCTAATATGTTAAACATGAATAGATTCACTTATTAACAAGTCGCTAACAAGTATTTAAAAGTTTGACAAAGAATTCATACTAAAAGAGTTACGCTAACATAGCATATATCCATATTCATGTCTTAAAAGCCCATTAAAAAGCTTTAACTATCTTACCTTAAACAAGAGATGAAAGACCCAATTTTCAGATTTGAAACACCTTCAAAATACTCCTCAAAACACGTTCAAAACACTGTTTGAAACTCATAGAAACTTTCCAAATCAACTTCTTAAGGTTCCCTTTAAAAAACAAGCCTTAATTCTAGATTTTGTGAGGTTTTTGATTGCTTTTCTTGCACTTTTCTCTCAAAAACGAGGTGAGAGAATTTAAGCATGTCAATTGGGTCTTTTATATCAAATTAAAAGCAAGTAGGAGGTGTCAAGTGGAGGTGAAGAGGTGGAAAAGTCAAGCACGACGAGGCTTTAAGCACGAGGTGGCAAGATACGGTTGTGCCACCTAGCAAGCACGACCAGGCTCAAAGCACATGGTGGCAAGACACAGTTGTGCCACCTAGCAAGCACGACAAGGCTCAAAGCACGAGGTGGCTAGACACAGTTGTGCTACCTAGCAAGCATGACAAGGCTAAGCAAAGCATGACAAGGCTGGAAGTATGAGATGGCAAGACACGGTTGTGCCATCTAGTAAGCACGACAATGCTAACCAAAGTACAACAAGGCTCGAAGCACGACGTGTCACAATGCTAGGTTGAAACGTCACAAGCACGAGGTGGAACAATTCTTTGCAAAAAGCAAAACAATTCACATGCAATCTAGTCAACAACCGGTTACTCCCAGGAGAAGGTTTCACCATTTTTTGTTTCCAACTCTTCTGAAAATATTTTTGGTCATCCCAAGTGATCATTTAAAGTTTCTAAACATCAAATACTCTTTTCCATTTCTAGCACTTCGTTCACCTTCTTAGAAAATTTACTCAATTCAAGGTGTCTAACATTTAAACATACATTCAAATATGTTATCATGCATAGTTCATTATAACCATTTTCTCATAAAATGGTTTATCTAATCAAACTTAAATATGAAATCAAAGCATATAAAATGTTGGGTTCTCACAGGACAACCCAGCCCGAGCTTTCGAAAGTTGGCTCTGATACCATCTGTAACGACCCGGTCCACGGCCCCACCACAGGGCATTGCCTCCCTCAAAAGGGCTAGCCAATTAGGTACTTATGAGTTCATAGGCAGGGTCTTATAAGGCCAATCGCAAACTTTCCCACAACCGATGTGGGATATTACAACCTTCTCATGCCCAACCTCCACTATCACTTCCTTCAACAACCCGTCAATAAAATGTTTGTCCTTATATTCACCTGAACAATCCATTACTCTAAAAAAACATAGGAGCACCATCAGAGACAACCATAATATTAATGAGTGGCCTCCTTTGCGAGTCACTCCACCCATAACTAATAATACTTATACCTTTCTCATTCCACATGGCTCGAATTGGTGCTAACAACCTATCAACATTCCTTTTCTCTTTTTGCAAAAGAGTGGTCCTCAACTTATTATAACCTGGTGGAACATAACCCCCAAGCTTGTGATTAGCAGCAAAAGTATATGAATTTTGATAGTGTGGGTTCCTCGCTAAGTTGAATGGCACACCCCCCGTATAGAACATCCTAACAATTTTATGATATAATCGATCACGCTCCTCATTGTAAAAAGAATCTTCAAGTTTATTTGTCCCCTTTCTTTTTTTATTCTCTTGTATGGACATTGAACTTACACCAATACTTGAACCAGATCCACCAGTAGGGGGTAAAGGTACCTGAAAATTAGAAGCATTTTTTACTCTCTCCAGGGCTTCCTCCTCCAACCTTTTGAACTCCAAATGTCCTTCTTTGTCACTTTCAAGCAAGGTTTAGCCCCAGCACTGGTTACCCCTAGTAGATTTGCCATCACCCTTATATGCGATACTTTCTTCTGCACTTTGCAAAAAATGCACTCCCAAGGCAAGTTTCCTCCCCCTTGTGCAACCTTTCCTATTTTTACTACGAATCTCCACAACGGTTTCAATGGGTCATCCATACTAGTTGCTGCAGATGCATCACTACTAGCTTCATTTATTTATGAAATTAAGTAATAATAAATAAACAAGGGAACTTGTTGACACCAAATTCTGAATTTCATTTATACTTTTATTTTTAATGTCAAATTGTCAATAAGGGAACCTATTAAGGGGCTGTAAGGTTATTAAATTAATCAATTTAATCACATAGAAAAAAGGGCACGACGGTACAAAGAGAAAAAAAGATAAACATGGTTTCACTGTTTTAGTATAAAAGAAAAAAGAAAGACATGACGGTACAAAGAGAAGAAGGGCACCTGTTTGTCAGCGACGATAGCGAGATCCTTCAGCGACAATGACGAGATCTTTCGGCGACAGCAGCGAGACCTCCGGCTAGAGTTGCAGCAACCCTTGATGGCTTCGTTATCTTCGGAGATAGTAGCCGCGAGATCTTTCAGTGACATCGGCAAAATCTTCTGGCAACAGTGGCGAGAGATCTAGAAATAGCCTCGAAAGCCCTTAATGGATCCGTTGTGGTCGGCAGACAGCAGCCATGAAGAGAGAGAGACGGTAATCACTCCAACATATTATGGCATATTTAGCAATTTTTTTTGTAAAAGAGCCCCATATTTTTTATTTATTACAGATTGACCCCAAAATTAGTTCAAAAAATCTCATATAAGCCCCAAACCATCCAACACTCCCCGATGGAGTGTCCGATACGGTGTCAAAAATTTATATAAAAAAGAAAAGAATCAGACATCGATTAGAGGTGTCCAACACATGTCCTCCGGTGTTAGGAGGGTGTCCGTCTGTTTAGGACACTATACCTCCACCTAGGACAGGTGTCGGTGCTTTTTAGATCAAAAGTTGTTACTAATTTTTAGAAAGTAAAAGATGGTGTAAGCATGCCACATTCACATCGTAGGTTAGGATTATTATCGATCACCATTTGGATTTGCCAATTCTATAGACTATTGGTCACCATTGGGATTTTTTAGAGTTGGATTCCGATGGGATTAGACCCGACTTCGAACAACTTCAGAAAAAAAGATGAAAGCAAAAAAAAAAAAAAGAACAACCAACAAATTAAGTTCAATCATTTATATCGACAGTCGAATGATTGTATTCCAAAAATTCAAGAAACCTCATAAGTATCAAAAGTGATACTATAATGTAGTGAGTTTTCCCCAATATGAGACACATGTGGAAAATAAGATTGAAAAGCGACACTATACATGTGTACCTATACTTCAAAAGTATAATCACGTGTGATAGTCCATTAACGGGTCAGATTAGTCTATATCCTTATTTGATCCTCCAAGTAATTAGATAATCGTGTTATCAAATTTTCGGGTAAAAAGAGTTAAAATTACTTACCATATTCGCTTATAACGGGACTCTGATCGGATTTAAGTTGAAATTCAATCTGTTGAAAAGCATACTTGCAACTAAGGTGCATCTAGTGATTAATCTCAAGTGGTCACCACGAGTGGGTATCTCCTTATTATCATGACAACATCCCTGGAAGGCGGGTGGTTGGCCTGAAAAGAAAAAAAGTTGAAGGTTAAATTATAGACAATTGATTCAATGTTATTAAATGTGTCCAAGAAGCAAATCTTACATTTGAAGTAGGCATCAATATTTGGGGCATGAGTAAGAGAGGGCCTCATCCACTTAAGAAATTTGACAATTACATCATTTGGGGATAATATCACTAAACTTTCTGAGTTTAGGATAAAATTATAGTCAAAGACACACTTTGTACAAATTGGAGACCCGTATCAAAATATGTGAAACAGTTGTTTCAGATTTGGCCAACGATAGGGTTCTTTAACCCCAATTAATGATCTTGGCTTTCGTGACAATTTTGTAGTTTGAAAATGCCAATAATATCCTTAAGACACTAAATACGTATTTTGTACGTATATCTCTTTAGTCTCTCTCTCTCTCTCTCCCCCTCCCTCTCCCCCTTCTTTCTCGTCTTGCACCTTTCCCCTTCCTATCCCATGTCCCGGCACCACCGCCACTGCCACCTACCCTCCCATTTCCACCCACTTGTATACACACACACCATTATGCACCCACCCACCATCCTACCCCCCCACACACACCCCAAAACCGTACACCAACCCACCCCCTTCACATTCATACACGCACACGACATCCACACACATAGAGACAAACACACAACCTCTATTTTAAGCTTGAGGGTATGCATCAATATCTGAGTGTGCGCGTACGCGCACATCAATCTTTGTATGTGTGGATGTGTCGATCTGTGTGTTTGCATATGGGGTGCGGGTGTGTGTGTCGAAATTTGGTGCGTGGAATTGTGGCGGGGAGAGAAAGACAAATAAGTTTGGGTTAGGTTGGTGGTTGCAAGTGGCGTGGCATGGAATGAAGCTATGGTGGTGGTCGTCAGTGGACGACGGTGTTGGACCGTTGCTGATCTTCTTTTAGATACGTGGTGTTGATATGAGAGAAAGGTAGGAGAACAACAAGGTTTTTTTCATTAAAAAATTTGATGCAATTAGCATCCTATTTGGTCAAAGGGCATAAGTGATATTATGACAAAATACAGTCCTTAACTGTAATTTTTCCAAAACTTAAAGATCTAATGATAGCATCCCTATCATTTAATGCCAAGTAGATCACATAATCAACTCTAGATGTACAAAAGAAAACCACTGCTCATTTTGAGTTTGAAAACTTAACTCTAACAAAGCACAAAATCATTGCATTTTTCATCAATTATTGAGTACCTACTGACTTATACAATATTCAAAACCAATGGGAATCTAATGGCCAATTGTGTAGTTGAATCTAAGACGTTTGAAATCTGAGTTTTTGAGGTGTTTTGGAGTTAAAGAGGCAAATGTTCGACCACGAGGACCTATTCTTGATATGAAATGTCGTGCTCTTTGTATAACACCATGGATTCATTTTGATTAGTTAAAATTAAAGTTTTTGGATTTCATAAAAAAATTGAGGCAATATCTTTGGTAGCAAAACAGGCTATGGTGCTCAAACCTAGACATCTCAGATTACGATCTCATGACTGAGGGTTTACCCAAGAGAGATTGCATTGACGAATCATATAAAAGTGATTCAGTTGATAACATGCATTTGTACAATCTGGATTTGGCCCATTAGGATTATGCAAGTGCTAAAATATACTTTATATCAATCTCAAATGATAGGAAAAGATGAATTCCAAAATGAGGTGTCTATAAGAGTACAATTAGGGATGGCAATTAGATCCGCAACTGGCAGATCTCCCCCCGATAGGAGTGGGTTATTTTGACTTTGACCGGGTTATGGGGCGGGTATAGTAATTTTTTTAAATCCGCAGTGGGTTAGGGTCGGGTATTGTACTTTGTCCAACCCACCCCGTGACCCGTACTTGCCCCATGTACTAACCCTATACATCAGCCAATCTCAGCTTTCCATCCTAAAATATATATACTTTCTTTGCCCTAACCCTAATTTCTATCTTCTCTAATCTTTTTGCCGACTTACCAGCCTGCCTCTTTCTTCTTAGAGATGTCAAAAGGCCTAGACTGTCCTCGGGCTGGCTTGACCTGACCCTAAATTGGCTCAAGCTGGCCTGACCCTATCGATGAACAGTGCCGACCCTAAACCATAGGGCCATGGGCCAGGGCCAGACCTAGCAATTTGCTCATAAAATCCAGCCCAGCCTGACCCTAAAAAGGTATGGGTCAGGCCCTAAAAACAGACCAGCCTGGCCCGGCCCTAATCGAAAATTTTGAAATTTTGACTTCCCCCCCCCCTAACTGCTATATTCCCTCCTTATTGCAAAATTCCACTTTTACCCCCCCCCAACAGCTACATAACAACTGTTTGAGGGGTGTATTCGTCCAACAAGGTTTTCACAACTCTATTATGCACTTTGACACTTTTAAACCCCCCTCCCCCAAACAACTATAAACGTCTAGTTTTTAGGGGTATTTTGGTATTTTGTGAACTTTGGAAAATCTATAAATTCACCCCCTCTTCTTCACATTTTTCACACCAATCTTCTCACTCTCTCTTATATAAATTCTATAAGCTTTCCTACATTTCTTATTTGTTACTAAGTACTAACCTCTACAATTTTCAATTACAAGTTGCAGTTAGTTATTTATTACTTTTATTCTTTTTCATTTAATTACTCTTACTAGTTTTATTTTTCATTCTTGTCAAAGAATTTTAGCATCAAATAGGTCACGATTATTTAGATCATGTAGCCACAAATGTTCCTTTCTTTTCCTTTTTTCAAGTTTTTAGAATAAACCTTTTCACAAAATATAGTTTACATTTTTGTCGTGGATTAGTTTTAAACAAATCAAATGTATTTAAAGTAAACAATGCATATGAGAATGTGACTATTCACAAGCAAAATAGATATTTGTTTTCATATATATATATATATATATATATATATATATATATATATATATATATATATATATAGGTAGGTAGGTAGGTAACTTCGCCTGCTTGTTTACAAGCAACCGGTCCGAAGCCCTGATTAATGGAGAATGACCTATAAACAAATTTATCTTCAATTTAATTCCTCCGCAAGGTTAATAAATGAATAAGAAGAATTTTTGGAAAAAAATATAATTTATTTCTAGGCCTGAGCCTGACCCAAGCCCGACCCTAGATATTGGGCCTAGGCCCTGGGCTTGGACTGGGCCTAGATATCCTGAAAGTGGGCTCGGCACGGTTCCCCACCCTTTAAGCCAGCCCCCGACCTGTTTTGTCCACTGGCCCGCTAGGCCTCAGCTGGGCCGGCCCAATGACATCTTTACTTCTTCTCTCCATCTCCCCTACACTGTTGGTGGTTAGCCCCTCATGGCCATAAACCACCTCCATCATCTGTCCACCGACTAGAGGCTGGAGTCTGGAGTTGATTGGCGACCCCCTCAACTGTCCACCATCAATTGTTGATGTTGGTTGCTTCTCAGGGCATTGCGTTATGCCGTGGTTTGATTTGAAAACCTTGCCATGTTATATCTGCCGTTTGCAATATCAAGACATATCTTCCATTTTTTCCACTTATAATGTGTAAACAAGGCCGGGAAGAAAAAGTTGTGAGATTTACTCATCGTTGAGTAAACCAAGGTGTGGGTCTCGGGCAATTTCTTCTCTTTTTGATTTTGAATTTTGGTGTTGTATTTGTAGCATGTATTTTCCAAGATGCTGATCTGTAAGTGGTCGTATCATGGATGTTGTTTTATTGACTTCATATTTTCTTTGTGTTACTGATCTATTAATATTGCTATGCTTGGTTGCCTTTGGTTTAATTTGAATCGAGTCACCTGCCTAGTGTTGATTAATTTCCTCTGAACTTACAAACCTTATCAACCTCCCTGGTGAACTTTTTTCTTTCCCTTCTCTGGTCAAGAGAAATATTAGAGAAGAAAGGCTGCCTTTTAGATTGTTAGACCTGGTATGCCCTTACAGGGAAGGGCGGGTCGGATTGGGGCGGGGACGGGTTTCCTAGATTTGCTTAGGATCGGTTATCGTATTGCACTTAGATGACCCGGTGGCGGGGCGGGGTTTCAGGGCTACCAGGGCGGGTACAGATTTTATAAGATCCGCATTCGATCCACCCCATTGCCATTCTTAAGTACAATAAAGGTCCCATAATTTTCGTGCTCTTACTCTTAATTTTAGAATAAATAAGGCATGGAATTAAACCATCCACCAAATTGATGCATAAATCCAGTATAAGAACAATAGAGACGAGGAAATCAAACAATACGAAAGAAAAAAGAACAAAAAAAAAAAAACAATTTGAATCTGCGCTAGCATGAGTTAGTGAGTTCACCCACCACGTCAAGGCATTTTCCTTTTTTTCCCCTGACAAATTAACTTCATCATCGTATCTCGCCTCATGATCTTTGAGACCAAACCAAACGAACCGTCTTCATATCTCAAAGATTGAAACTTCTATAGTTGATCCTAGACACCACCACATAATGATTATCGGACGTCACCAGTTAATACCAATGATCGACCACCATAGGTGGTGGTGCAAGATTGCCGTCAAAGTCCATATATGCCTCCAAATTCTTAAATTTGGATTGTAAATGCGGAGCTAGTATAATTAGATACTGAACAACGAAACCAACCACAAGTAAGTAAAACATGAAAATAATGCAAAGAAACAAGTAAGAATGAAAAAATAAATATCCATATTCCCATTGAGGAAGACAAAACTACCCTTAAGGGAAATCTTTTTTTTTTTTTGTGGGGGGGGGGGGGGGGGGTGGTATGCGATTTGGATCTGGATTTGGGAGTTTATAGAGAAATCAGACCCTCACTTTCTAAAAGTTTGTTTGGTAACACTTTCAGTTTCATTTTTTTTTGGAAGAAAACTAGAAAGAGTTGTGGTTTTTTTTCACCGATTTGGTAGATGTTTGACAGAGTTTATTTTTTCCAAAACCAGAAAAGAGCAAGCGTTTGGCAAGACAACTCTTTAGGTTTTTTTAATATACATTTTTTTTTGGTTGAATAACAACCAAAATTTTTGATGGTCAACTGTTCCCCTTTCTGAAAATGTTTTGCGTCAAAGAACAACCCACGACCGCCAGTGAACCGCCCACGACCACCGTCGGTTATCCACGCCGCTGCACCTCTCTTCAGCGTGACGACAGCCAAGCCGTCGGGCCTCTCTTCGCCGTCACAGCAACCCAGCCCTAGCACCGCCAATCGCCAAACCGCCACTAATCACGTCCACCAATAGTCACCTCGACCAGCCACCGTCTCTCAATCACATGCCAAATTCTGATTAGTTAGGTTTTTAATTTAGGGCTTTCGGACGGAGGGAGAGAGAGAGAGAGAGATGAAGAAACCTATTAGGTGGGTTTTATACCCAGCTCGAAAAATGGCATTTATGTTGCTAGTGAGGCTCGAAGGGGCGACCTCATTAATCTTCTCTCAGCCCCCGCGTGAAAAGAGCTAGAGAAAAGAGCTTTGAGCTCATTTTGGAAATGGGCTCAGTTTTTAATCTCTTGGGCTCTTTTTAAAACACTCCACTTTTGTTGGACTTTTGCCAAATTTTAAAAGTGGGCAAAAAAAGAGCAAAAAAAAAAAAAAAGTGTCAAACGGGCCCTAAAATCACTGTCTATTTATTCTTGGTTTGTAATTGATATAGTCACTGCCATAATGGTGGGCTCGACTTTTTTCATTTATCAAAAATAAGAAATAAGCTAACACTGATGGCCAAAGATACGCTTGCTTTCAGTGATTCAGCAACTTGTTTCAATCTCTTTTATAGTGTTACTTTGACAAAAGGTGAAGGCTTACACTAAGCCAAATGTTAAAATAGAAAAAGTAAGTAATCCTAAAGATTACATTTGCAAGACAATGTAATCATAGACATCCGAAACCAAGAGAAAGACAAATTTAAGATGGGAGGGCACACCTTAGTTTTTCAAATAGCTACCAATTGTACATGGGAGAAGTCTCTGAGAACACTGTTTGGCTTCTCTAGAAATCTTGTCCAAAAGGTTCCAATCATCATTTTCTAATAAATTGTAGGCCCCTTTTCCGCTCTTGATAGACGAAGAAAACCGCGAAAGCAATCATTGAACCTCTACCCTCTTAGCTCCTGGCTTCGTTCCATACATGTTTCTTCTCTGTTGGACCTGTATCCTTCCTCAGCTGCCATGGCAGAGAATTCTGGAACAACCTTCAATTCGTAGACCCTAGTAATTATCCCTTCATGGATCCTCCAATACCACCTAAAGCACCTAATAATTCACTTTCCCCCAAGCCTTCAGAAATTACCTGGGTACCTACCTTGACATTGTGACTCATCGGAAGGAATTGTTCCGCGAAATCTGATTTGTATAATGTAACACCTCATTCCCTATCAGCCTTTAACTCACCAAGGATACCTTGGACTAAAGTAGCTGATCTCATTTCTCACTCATTTTGGAATGTCACCATCCTTAATTCTATTTCTCCCTCGTACATAGTTCGTTCATAGTGACAATCATCGAAGGCATATAAATCTCCATCTCAGGGTTTAGAGACATGTAATTTAGGGATACAATCAGCATATGAAACGTTCAAAGTCAAATCAGCATATGTGCTCCTTCACCAAAACAATGACTCGTTAAATAAATAACCAGCTTTGTAGTCCAAGAGAAAGTATCCCTACTTGTATCTAGTCAAATATGTGAAAATTTTCGATACTAGTGAAGTTACAAATGTTCATGTGGCAAATTTTGCTGGATTGTCTACCTCGTAAATTCGTTCTCATGAGTAGAAGCATGAGCTCCGACTATCTCTGTGCCTTTTGCCTCCAAAGATTGAAACCTCAACTCTTCTTTTATTCCAAAGTCCATCCATCCCTTAAAAGAGGATTTGTTTGGCAAAATGATATCGATAACCTCTTTCCAAGAATGACAGATAACATGGTTAGCAAAATCAATTACTTCTCATTGGACTACTAAAACGGCCAAAATTTTATTCATTGCACACTCCGGAGTATTTGCCTTCATTGGAGTGAATGTATATGTTGCCATATTCTTTTTGAACCCATCCATTTAATCCACAAGGCTCAGTTGTTATATAAGTCAATAAAGAAAGCCTTCTCTGAGAACACTTTCTTCAGCTTAAAAGTTGGTGAACTAACTAACCAGATACGCAGATTACAAACGGTATAACCCTCTCTCCCTCTTTATCTCCATGATAATTCCACAACCAGGCCTTGCCCTAATAACCAATTCAAATTTATCTTTATCTAGGAGTAGTGTCGAACAACAAAAATTCGAAGTTGGCATGTCTTATTGAATCGGGTGATAATGAAAACAGAGCACGTTATTATAACAAAAAAAAAAAAAAAAACCCCTTCTTATGAGGCATTTAAGTGGTGCAAACATGCTTATGGATTTATCGTCATAATACCACTCACGTTGTATTACATACTCATTCTCTATACCTTCTTCCCTAGATGTCTGGAGTTGACGTGGTGTGATATATACCATACTTGTGCTCTTTTCGACATGTGCAGCATTACCACCGGAAATTGAAACATACTTAACGAAGCCGAAGTGTTTGCTCGGTAATAAGCGTTACAAACTCTCCCAAATATCAAGAATGATTATCGATCTTATCTTATGAAGCACGTGGGAGGATTATCCCTGTTGTACATGCTGGGCTGAACAGTTATACCAACAGAGCATCTCTTATGTCTTGCTTTCACCATATCTATTTATTTCGTAGTTATGGGCCTCAGCCATACTGGCCTCATATAATCTCAACCTGTGACTGTAAACACTACAAGAAAAAGTGTTTTTAGCGACGGATTTTTAGCGAAGGATCAATTTCCGTCGCTAAAAAGCACTTTAGCGACGGATGTTTCCGTCGGTAAACGTCTGTCGCTAAAGATAGTTACCGACGGAATTTTTCGTCGGTAAATATTTTCAGCGACGGACGTTTATCGACGAACTTTTACCGACGGTAAATCCGTCGCTAATTTGAATTTGAAAAATTCTACCTTCTTTAAAAAGCTTTTTTTTTAAAAAAATAATATTTAAATAACTTTTACCGACGGACTTTTACCGACGGTGAAAATCCGTCGCTAAAAGTTATATAAATAGACACAAACCCTAGTTGCATTCTTTTCTCCCAGCCGCAGCTTCTCTTCTGTTTTCTCTATGCATCTCTCTTCTCTCTACAGCCCCCCCACCTCACCCCCGTGCCACACCTGCCACCGCATCCCCGCCGGCGCCAGCAGCTAGGCACGCGGCGCACGCCCCGCGGGTGAAACAGCCACGCACGCCCGGTGCTACAGTCCCGCACGCACCTTCCCCGCTGAACTCCATTGTCGCCGGCCACCGTATGGTGGCTATTTTGACGGTGAAAACAAGGTAAATTTTCTGATCCAATGTTTGATTCTTAGTTTTTTGAACCCTTTCTTTTTATTGTTTTGCAATTTTAGAAGTAGGGGTTGGTATACAATTGGGAATTGCGAATTAGCTGCTGCTGTAATCATTTAGAACAAAGACCATGCATGGGATGACGATTTAAGTTCCAATTTGAATCCATAAATGAGCTCTAACTTTTGTTTTTCATCCTGCCTTTCAGTGGATCTTCTGGGTTGGTCCGTTCATCGGGGCCGCTCTTGCTGCTTTGTACCATTAGATAATTATCAGAGGCATTCCTTTCAAGAGAAGGGCTTTATTTTCTCTCTCTCTCTCTCTCTCCATCCTCCCCCAACCGTTGTCTTTTTTCCTTTTCCTGTATTTGTGGGATCAAGTGTTAATTAGTGATTAATTATGGTGTGTATATTAGCAGATCGTGCAGTATTATGATTATGGATGAGGAATTCAGGTGTCATTGATGCTCTTGTCATTCTTTGATATTATTCTGTGGTGATACAGGAAGGTGAATAGTGAAAGCCAAAACAAAACTAACTACAGGAGGGTGTGAAGTCATTCCTGTAGCCATTATTTTGCAATGTGTTGTTTTTTAGTAGGTTTTTTAGTTTCATATTGAGATTTTGAATTTTGAGATACGTATTGACATCTAGCTTAAATCTTTTGTTTTACTTGGAATTTGGTAAAGATGAATGCTAGTTTAAATAATTAAATTATTGTTGGATTAGTTGATTAGAAGTAACTGTCTAAAACAGATTTCGCATTTTAAAAATTAATAAAAATAAAAAACAGCCTTTTAGGTTTTAGCGACGGAATTCCGTCGCTAAAAGTCCTTCTGCAAAATGGTAAATATATTTAGATATAGACTTTTAGCAACGAAATTGTCGTTAAAAATCTGTTGGTAAATGATTTAAAGACTTTTAGCGACGAAATTAATGTTACTAAATACTTTTACAACAGACTTTTAGCGATGGAATTTTAGCCACTAAAAAATTTTTTATTCAAAAATTAAAAAATTAGAAAAATATAGAAAATACCTTTAGCGACGGAATTTTCTGTCGCTAAAAGTAATTATTTCCGTCGGTAAAAGTAAACATTTTGCCGACGGATCACCAAAATCCGTCGCTAATCTTTTAGCAACGCGGTTTTTAACCACGAACTTTTAGCGACGGACAGTCCGTCGCTAAAAGTCTTTACCAGCAGATTGCCCACTATTAGCGACGGAATTGTCCGTCGCTAAAAGTGGATTTTCTTGCAGTGAAACTTTTTCTCTTATTGATACAGTTTGAAAACTTAGGCCGCCCCCCCCCCCCCCCCCAAAAAAAAAAAGTTTTGAGTAATTTAAAAGAAAAAAAGAAGAAGTTTTGAGTAATTTAAAGATACTTTAGTGATACTTTTTAACCCTTTAGTCATACAGAGCTGTGAAAAAGTATTTTTGGTTTGGATTGACTTGTAGTCCCATAATAAATAGTGAACGATGTAAATTTAGCATCAGATTTCAAGGGCAAAGATCCCAAAAGCCCATACGGAGTCCCCATAAAGTTATCAGTAAATTTAGTTAAAAAAATGATGTAAATTTAGGTCCACCCTGTTAATGGTATTCCCTGTAAGTTTTTTTTTTTTGGTTTGGTGTTTCGTGGACAGAAAAAGAATAAATTTCCTTCAGCTCAACTCAACTGATCATTCACAAGCCAACAAGCCAAATATGTACCAAATCAACCCAATAATTGTTGAAATTATAATAATAATGGTAATTCCAGTCCCTAAACTTATTTTTATAGCATCAAGAGGACTCATCATGTGATTCAATACAAAGTAACCTAATTTTTATGTCGAATTTAGATTACTAGCGAGACTCTCTGCCACAATAAACTCCATGGCTACCAAAGAAGTAGGCAAAGACACACAAGCAACTATCAGCGACACCAGCGGAGATTAGTGAACAAACTCTCCAAAAGAGAGAGGAACAAACAGCTCTCCTGTCAAGACACTTCACGTATCCAAGTAACAAAATCACAAACATCATGAAGAGCGACGGTGGGGGGGCATAAATTATCGCCAAATCTGAATCATTTGAGCATCTATCCTCTAGATCTACCCAATTCAGCCGAAGATCCCCGCAAAACTCCTCCATGAGTCGATAACAACTACGAAACCAGCACATTTGGTGGGGAAAAACGAGAGGAATTGCAATGGAGGGTCTCCCCTTCCATCCCCATGAGGGGCGGCTGGGTTTTTTGTCCTCTAGGAGTGGGGGAATTGCACGTCTCATCATAGTCTCTAAACAATTGGAACATTTGTTCAAACTAGTGTCAGGGTTCTGATTCTACACCACTATTTGATTCTACGCAGGTTTTACACCTTTGATCATCAATTGCTGCAAAAGTTTGCATAAACTAGTACATTGACACTTCACAAAAAAGGAAAAGAAAAAAAGAAAAATTTAAACAACTTAAGAAAAATACTACGGTGGACTTTAGAATAATGTACTGATGGATAAGGCTGTATACGAACCGAGTTCGAACTGAGCAGAGATATGTTCAAACTCATTTATTTAGTTTCAGGTCGTGCTCGTGTTCGTATTCGTTTAATCTTTGAAATCTTGTTTGAACTCGTTTGCTATTAGGTTTCACAAAACTCGTGCTCGGCTCGAGTTCATTCACGAACCGAACTCGAACGGAAAAATTCGTGTTCTCGTTCAAAACAATTACTTCAAACCAGAACTACACGTTACTTGATCCAATTGTCTAAGTGATTTTAGGGCTTATAAGTTTAAACTAATTTATACTATAATTAAGTTATACGACTTTTGAATTTTGAACATATTATAATGAAGCTATTATCCATACGAACTGTTCATGAACACATTCATGAACACTTTGAAATGTTCATGCTCGGCTCGTTTGATAAACGAGTTCTAATAGTTCGTATATTATACAAACGAACATGAACGAACTCTTTGGAGAACGAATCACGAACAATTTATAAACAACTCGTTTCATTTACAGTCCTACCGATGGATGAAGCTTGTTGGGGTGCCTGTCTCTTCTCTAAGATTGGTAGAACAATCCTTTTCGGTTTTGTTCTAGCGAAGTTTATTTTGTGTATCACTTTCTTTCAGGCAATAAAGGTTTGTTGGACATGGTGTTTGATCACCTCGAAGTCTATGACCAGCTAATTTGTAAAGGGGGTGGTGTGCCAAGGCTGCACTGTGATCCCATCATCGGTCTTTCCCTTCATTCATTCCACTGAAAAACTGTGTTAAATTAACTAAAATTTTAGATTAACAACAATAACCTAATCAAGTAAGGAATTAAACACAATCTGACAAGTTCAACTTGCCAAGGGAAGAATTTGTGTGGTGAATATGAGTGTAGGTTAGGGTAGGCCTCTTAAACCTATGATTCAATTATTAACATTAACAAATACAACTTGCCAGCATGATGATCCATTGAAATATATTTTCTCGTGCGTACTTGCGTAAGTTGCACATAATCATTTGTCTACAGTCTACACCCTCTTCTGCTTCTTTCACTATTTTGACTCAAGTGGTTTATTTATGTTCCTTATCATGGTACACTAAACCACTCGTCCCTCAGACTGTTCGCAAAACGGTTGGACCGCTTTCGCGTTTATGGGAAGTTGATAAATTTGTTCCCTGCTTTAGCTATGTGGATACACAAAAAAAACTACTGAAGTTATATGTCTTACTATATGGAATTTGCAAGAGTTTCTAGTAATGGAGGAAAATTTATGGAGGCAAAGGGCGAACAAGGATTGGTTGAGAGATGTCATCATCTTACTCATTATTCTGTTGTGCGACGCATTATTCCTTTGAAGCTTTCGAACTCCGTTAATGCCAACCTTGCGTTGAGATTGGCTAGAGCCATCATTCTTTTAGCGACTAGTTAATAGAAGACAGAATGGCTCTAAGCGAACTCTTGTCGTAAAGATGGAGTTTGCTCCTTTTGTAACTAAATTCTCCGTCGCTAAAGATTATCTTTTCGTACGGTGAGCTCGTGTACATCATGAAACCTTGGTTCGATGGGATGAAGTTAGACACGTCGAAAGGAGACATGCAACCTCTAGATATCGGTGCTGAAATATTGGAATGGTTTTTGGAGCTTCAAACCAGGATGTTTGTGCGCATTCGTGCTCTCTTGTTAGCTATTGATCCAGGTACAGAATTTGTCAATTTGGAAAGTGATTCTACATCAGTTGTCTCCTGCTATATTAGCTCCAATAATGTTCTCTCATCTTGTTGAATTTTGGGCTTATTCCGGACCTTGCTGGCTTACTCAGGAATGGATCAAACAGGATAGAGCGTGAAACAGGCAAAAACCATTCGGAGCATAGGCTTTCGTAAAAAAATTATTACAGCTTTAACATTAGAACCAGCTCAAAATCAAGATCCCTTTATTCTGCAGCGGCTTCATACCCTTCTTTTTTTTTAGTTTTAGTCGGTCCAAATGTTGAGCTAGGTAGTCGACTTGTTAAGTTAGTCACAGTCTCATGTGTCATAATATTGCTTCCCTTTCACTTACATTGCCACTGCACTATTAGATAACAACTCACTCGCTTGAAAATCTACCAATAACCTTAACCAGAACACATACATATATATCTCAGAAGTAAGTTTATTGATGTAATTCCAGTGAAGTATACAGTATCAGTATGTATCAATCTCTTTCTTGGAAATGTGACGTTTAACTTCCAAGAAGATTTAGACCAAAAAATAAAAGAAAAACCTTCCAAATAGGTTCTAGGATTGGAAGAAATTTACATATAACCTTGTGGATCGAAAGCGGTCCAATTGTCGTGAAATATATTCGTGGGGATTTTCGTTTGATCATCAGGCAAAAACGATCCAAACTCTTGAAATTGCGCCATCGGTTGCCAGGCCAAGTTCGGTAACGTCGCGTCCTCCGACCATGAGATGTCCTGTGGTAATTCATCACCAAGTACAGTCTCCAACTCGAAAGCATTCGGGGTATAACTTGGAAAACATTGGACAGTATCTTCATCAACAAGCACTCGAGGAAACTCTTCGTGTAATTGACCTTCCTCTATCAAGTCGAATGTCAACTGACATTCCATCATGATGTCTTCGAGCTGAGTCTCCACTTCCACAGAATTCAGTGGCAAGTCAAACGAATCGCTACTGGCTGCACTGGAGGATTCTTCACCAACGACTTCGTTTTCCAAACCGGAATCTTGATTCAAGTACTTGGCAAAAACCGCCGCTAAATCAATATTTGAGGGCACATTATTAGCTTTATCTCGTGACACGCCCGACGAGACACTGCTAGACTTGCCGGGACTAGGCGGGTGGCGAGCGAAACTCGAGGTAGGCAACGACGATCTTGCCGACCTCGATCGACGATTTTTTCGGCAACCGCCGCCCACGGGCACGTTCCTTAGGGAGCCACCTTTGGTCCAGTACCTCCTGCAGCCTTTACAAAAGTACCTAGGCTGTGACAAGCTGTAGTTGTTGTAGTAACAAAACTTGGTGTTGGTAGAGGCACACCTAGGACAATTTGGTGCAATTTCAACACTTGGCTTCCATCTCGACTCCATATCAAATTGCCTTGGTGGGCAGTGTAGCATTTGATGATCACTACTAGCTGAGAACATCTTAACAAAGAGAGGGATGTGATCTTGGAGGGAGGTGCGGAGGAAGATATATAGCTGTAGAGAAAGAGTGGAATTTAGGGGCCATGTGTGGGCTTTGATTGGTTGGATACAGGGGATTGCGAGGCGTCAGGAGTAAGGAAGGGAGTGAACGTGATGTGAAATCCTGTGCAGGGAAGCTCTCGCTGATATTGTACTGTTTCGTAGGCGGAATAGACGTGCGTGTCTACATCGGACCATGTGTTCTTACCTGGTTGGCACTGTTGACCGTGATTGATGTTCACAAGTCAAAGACCTCTACGTTGTCACTACTATTTCTCCCAGTGGTCCTGCTCAAATGGCCAAGGTGCCCCTTTAGATTGTTCCTCCTAACGTTGTCAAACACCATTGAATTCATCTTTGCTTAGAATTGTCTATCCAGTGGAGGTGGTAGCATAGTATCGTTTGTTTGATCATTGGATATTTGGGTTTGTGCTACACAATGGGTACTCTCTCCTCTCACACGCCAGATTCATATTACAAGAGATATTTCAATTTAGAATTTCATCTTGTACAACGAAAAGACTCGACATTTCCATGTAGTTCTCTAGATGTCTATGCCACGCGTATTCTCTCCGAAACTGCTTAATTAATTATGCGAACAAACTCTACTCCAACCATATCGACTTCTTCTCGAGAAGAAACCCACGATATCCACTTCCTCTCGGGAAGAAACTCTACGCCAGTGATATCCCATTTAGCGGTGAAAATTATTTCCCTTTTGAGTATGAAAGGCAACGGAAACAATATGACTTTAACCAAAGTGTTGCAAAATTTCAACAGCACATGGTAGAACACTCTAAAGAAAGTATTGTTTTGACAGAAAGCAAACTTACTCTGACAATAGAGATAATTTCAAAAGTAAAGAAAACACTTTTTTCTCAAAGAGCCACTACAAAAGCAGTTGCTAATAAACTTTAGTCATCGATGCCAATTCGGAGTTGCAAATAACAGCTCTGGGTAGAGAAAAACTCTTCGGTGTAACATACGGTGCAATCTAAAGAGGTGTAAGAATTCCTAAACAACGAGGAGAGGGGGAGGGATGCTTCAATATTTCAAGATTATTTCATCTTATCTATTAATTACACGGCGTTTTAACTGTTGCCATCATAATAAAAAAAAAATAGATATATATCTCCCTTGGGAAGCGGCCAAACTAATAACTGGGGGAGGGAGAAGCAATGATACGTCGGCACGGGAAGTGTGGGAACTACATACAACGTACTTTTGGACATAGGGATCAGCAAAGAATGAGTGGCGCAAGGCATGTTGCATTGCACGTGGTCAATGCGCTACGTGGCATGTCTTCATCACTTCTGGTATTGCTTTACTGATTTTATTTACCGGATTTTTCGGGGAGTAAACTTTAATAATTCGGTTAGTTAACCGAGGGCCGAGGCCATTGATCTCAGCTTCCTCCTCCTTCTCACGCTGCTTATATAATTTCACTCTCAAAGTCAATTTCTTAATTTAAAATTCACTTAAATTTTGTTTCAATGTCAACCTTTGTACATAGTTTGTATCTTATTGTAATTTTTTTTTTTTGAAAAATTCATGTTCATGGTATGCAACAAGATTGTTAGCATTTCTATCTTTTGCTTAAATTCATCAAATTTCATCTTTGAAAACAATTTCAACGAAAATATATCATTATGCTGATGAATTAAATTATTTGCTACGCCTCCATTGATCGGCTTTATATCGGATGAAACGTCCGATTTAAAATCAAGTAAAAATGAACAAAAAAACCCCCCAAGACTTGAAGTCTTGTGTCATAAAACCAATCCTCGGTGTGGGACTCTATGCTGAATAAGAACAATGAGCAAAAAGGCTCATTCCCAAGGTTTTGTTGCATGATAAAGCGTTTCGATTCCTCCCCACTTGTATGGCTCAAGTGCTCGCACCTCTATTGGTAAAAATATATTCAAAAACGAAAAACTCTCGGTTTGGGAGTGATTGTTTTCAATAATAATTGTAATGGACACATTATATACTTATGAGCCTTCGTTAGTATAAACTATCATGCTCGTTTCAGGAATAAAAATCATTTTCTGTACACTAGTTACGTTGTAACAGCTTAACAGATTGACACTTAAAATTTTTCCGCTATTGATAAACTTCATAACTATACAATTATTCACCGCAAAAATATGTTTGGCAACATATTCTATTGCAGCAGAAGTGCTATGCAACCAAGGATCGTAGTCTCATTTGGACATGTCATGTTTTGAACTAAGAGCAAAATGCATGTGACTTTTACTAGAATTTTACTCCTGTGTAGAATTCTGAGTAAAATTCTACAACAATTACGGAATTATAAGTTTGTCGCATAACTACTGCCAATAATACTAACAATGAGCTTTAGCTGCAGCTTTTTCCTCATTGTATATGAGTAGGATGAAATTTTCTCTGACCCATTAAGAGCAGAAAGGTTTGGTTTAAAATGTTTCTTGCCTCGAAGTAAAAGAAAGGCGAACACCGAACATATATGATGCGATTAGGGGAGATCGCATTATTTTAGCATGTATAAAGGGGATGTTGATTCTTACCATATAGCCAAGGTTTAATGTGATTCAACCTTAGTCTCTTGTTAAAATTTTTTACACCCACCAAAAATACATATAACTTGGACATCTTTTTCCAGTTTTGTCCAAAGCATCATGTCCATGAACCCTTAATACCAAGGATACTGGAACGCAATGATGATCGATATGGTGTGGCGCAATCAATTGATAGAATTAGAGGTTAATAACTCGTTGACCTTCTATGGTCCGAAAGCTTTTCCATCTCGTTAGATCTACTCGTCCGTTACGAGAGAATAATAATTCATTTACCTTTTAGTTATATCGCACTTGGCCGTGCACTACGTCACATCACCGTAAAAAATTTCATGAATATCAAGAAATGGTCTGTTAGTAGTTGCAATATTTTCAAGGATTGCAAATAGAAGAAAACAACCACAAATATCATGAGGATGTTTTGCGTCGTTTTCCGGAACCATACGAGGGAGAGAGGGGGAATAGATATCTTCCACGTCTCAATTACTTGTTACCAAACTTTCTTCTACAAACGACTTGCTATTTTTGGTCAACGAGGGCTAATGCACTGGCCATGGCCATGCCTTACGTAACAAGGGCATGTTCAATGTGTGAGAATTGGCTTGTGAAGTAGGTCAGCAAAGGCATGTGCATTGATGAAGATGGGTATGCTTGGAAGAAATGGTGGCTACTAGAACTGTTTCGATTGGGTAGTTTCAGTGGTTCATCCAATTAGCCGAAAATGGGTTTGAGGAAGTGATGGGTGAGAACTTTGTGGGCACAAGTTTGCTACTGTATGTTGGGGGTTGATGATGTGTTTACTTGTTAGACTATCAGATCATGTCACCTACGTCTACTTGGGTTTTGCTTATATCAATTTTTTACTTTTTTCAATTTTAGATACATATACAAGGTAAGTTAGCGAATTGAGTCTCATTAGAAGAAAGATATAAGAAAATTCAATGACCGTGACAGAAAGTAAAAAAAGAAATAGAACTTAAGATAACTCACCTGAGCACATCTTTATTGTGGAGTGTCTCCAGAACTTAATTTAGGTGTCAGCAAGCAACTAAACCAAAAAGTCTACTATTTGTGATTTAGTAAACTGTAGCACATGTTTCACGAGACATGTGCTAGTCGATCTTAGTAAGTTAGACTAGCAAATGAAACCCGCTCTCTCATTGTCTCTACCTTAGCCTTTATGAAAGCCGTAGAGTTTTTTTTTTCTTTCTGTCTCCCTTTTTCAGTTCTCTGTGCAGGCTCATACCCTTCTCTTTGACAATGTTTTTTTCATTCCTGTGCGTGCGTGGAAGGCTTTATCGTCATACTTTTAGTACCTTTGCACAGGCCTCATTTGCAATACTGCCATTAATCTCCTTCATTTAGCCAAGCATCTTCATTGCAGTGTTTACAAACACATCTTTAGCAGAGACTAAAAATTCCATGGCCAGATAATCGCCCAATTATCCTGCTATTTGCAAC
The DNA here is from genome assembly GCA_033065855.1 of Escallonia rubra. Lineage (NCBI taxonomy): Eukaryota > Viridiplantae > Streptophyta > Magnoliopsida > Escalloniales > Escalloniaceae > Escallonia > Escallonia rubra. Next base: position 124,078 of record JAVXUO010001151.1, read on the forward strand.
TTCTAGACCCACTATCAGTGACTGCTAGAACTGCCATTCTCAAGAGATTTGGAGTTTCCTTTCATCGACCAAGACTGTTGGCTTGAGATATTTGAGATATCTTTGTCGAAGATTCTGATGGTGAAGGATAAACTCATGGGGCAAAGATAGTTTGTCTGAGTTTACGGTCAGTTCTCCCCATGTTGCCTCCCGTGTATATCGGGGTGCATACAATGATAACTTTAGCCTTGGGGCTCCTAACCTTAATCGTTCCCTTGGCTGGCTTGATTTGCTTGTGGGTTGATGTGGGCTTGCTATTCAACATAGTTTTGGTTGGCCCCCACTGTTGGTCTTTGGTTCTGCCTAGGTCCCCCCAGACAGTGGCAAGGGGACCTTGCCATTGACATTTTTCTTATCCAAGTTCCTAGCTCTGTTTAAAAGATCTCTAAACTTTTGCTCCCAGACAAACTTCTTTAGATGTTTCAAATACACTCATCATCCATAAAACATGTTCATCGCTTAGAAAGAACCTCTTCCCGACAAGGTTTTTCCTTTGATCTCCAAGCGGGGTTCAACTAATTCCCGACAAGGTTTTTCCTATATTCTTTAATTCTTGCAGGACCTTCTAAGTTAGAGGTACTGCAAATATCAGGATCTTAATTAGGGGTTGGGTGTTGGAGGCTTTTCATTAGGATCTCCAATTAACAACCATTTTCTTGTAATGCATGAGAGTTTTTGAGGTGCGCGGGTGTACCTGACGGGACCACGTTTGAATCACAATTATGAAATGTGTTAAGCGGTCTGTTATTTGAAGGAAAAGTGTCTAATCTGACTTCTTGTGAAACGATCTATAAGGACTTCGAAATGTCATCAGAGTTCTTTTGCCCTAGTGCTTTAAGACTTCTTCAGTGCTATTTATGTTACTGTTATTCATCCCTAATCTACTCCTACTTCTAAACAAACCAAGCATAAATAATACATTGAACAAGGACAATTTAACTTTATAGTGTTTGCAAATGATTGGTTTTGTAGTGATGATGACACTTGAGAGTGCAAAGCACCTCGTTCAAAGAAGGAATACACTTCGGGTACTTTCGGGATCAGACATACAATAATTGGCTTGATTGTTGTAAACTAACCTGATATATACCTGTTTATTTAAGGTAAACGAAGGTGTGTGAGCTATGTCATATTTTGTGTTTTGGTTCTGAGGAGGATTAATTAAGACAACATTGAAGGCTTTTACAGCTGAGTTGAAATCATTTGGCCTTTGAACGATCCAATAGGGAGCTTTCACATATTTTAAAGCATGCCTCTTTTTTGCTCTATTAATGCTAAGCAACAAAGCATGGAGGCGATGATCTTGCATAAGGAATCAATCATGTGTGTGTATTTCTGCGCATGTCGCGTTTGGTAGTGTTGGGTTTGGTGGGTTGCATTGTGTGGCAGTTTTAGGTTTGGGTTTTGTGGGCGGCGATTTTGCTCTTAAATACGGAGGCAGCGGGTTGGGTGGCAATGGTGGGTTCGTTAGCCAGGGAAGAGGCGGTGGCCGAGGAAGTGGGCGGTGACCGGTGGTTCTCTTTTGAAGAGAAAAGATCTAGATTGTTTTTAATTTATATTTTGATATCATTTCCATTTCCGTTTTAATTCATTTTCATTATGTGTTTGACAAATTTATCCCTAATATATGGGACTTAATTGACCGAGGTTTGCTATTAATTTGGATGAAAAATTATATGGGTTACTTGTTGCCTAAATAAAGAGTCGGGTTTTTAAGTTTCAATATTAAACGCCTGAGTCCTCAACTGAAACTTTGAGGTAGTTTTCAGGTACTAAATTAAAATGCATTTTACCCATGATTTTAAGAAGAATTATCATTGTTCTCTTGGCGGATATTCCTATTCATGGGTAGCCGACACCCATTTTATACTAGATCTAGCTTTCTGCACCTTAAAATTTGTAAAAGGCTACCATTCATATCGCTTGAGATAAAGTGTTGCAGGTATGCATTAGTTTCCAATCTACATAGTGACCGAAACATCTAAATAATTATGTGCGCTGAATGTAATGGCACACACGAGTTTATCATGTTATATCTCATTATTAAGATTATTAGTCGGTAAACTACTTTACAAACCATACACATGCAATGGACGTGAAGAATAACTAATAGAGTTCAGTGCATTGAGACAGCCGATCATGTGCAGCCGTTGTGAAGGGAAGGCATGGCAAGGCATGACGAGGGTGTTAGGAGATTTCGTGGGGGAGATTGCCACGACCCGCCTAATGTTGGAGGCTTTTCCACACAGGCACTTACTAGGATGACACGCGTGCACTTAAAGATATCCATGCATGTAAGGACTCTGAAATGTGTTAGCATTTTCTTGTGTATTCTTGTAAAGGAATTCTAGTAGAATTGTTTAGAAAGGTAGGGAAACTTCGAGAATTCTAGGAAGTGTTCTAGAGGTGTAATGATAGTTGTTAGATACAAATGATCACAACAATCCTTTAAGGAGGTAGAGTAGTATAAATATGGAATATGAGGACTTCAATCTTAATCATCCACCAGAGTATCATATATTCTCCATCTTCTAACTTTGCCATTGTGTGGGTTTCTGAGTGCCCGAAGACTCGAGGGAGAAGTGAATGGCTGGCACACAACATTAGGGGGTGGGGACTTCAATTGTAATCATCCACCAGAGTATCATATATTCTCCGTCTTCCAACTTTGGCATTGTGTGAGTTTCTGAGTGCCCGAAGGCTCGAGGGAGAAGTGAATGGCTGACACACCTAAATGGGGGTTTGGGTTGGGGGGGGGGGGGGGCGCAAAGATGAATTGGCTTGGGATTTTCTGAGACGTGCAAGTAGGAGAACAAGGCTGAATTATGCATCTTTGGGGATGCCCACCTTACACCTTGGCCATGTACCCAAAGTTTCTGCTCGCGCCAAGGCCATGTACATAAACTTTTCCTTGCCAAAAGAAAAGATTGGGCATTATTACCGTAGACTTGAGAACAGCACATCGGAGACTTCGAAGTCAAAATACTCCAATCACATTAACAAAATTGCGTGATGGATGGGCTAGATATGATTTAATGCTAAATACACAAGTGGATACTATGATCTCTTGTATGAAGTAGTACTTGATTTGTGTTTGTAATATATTTTTGGGGAAATGGAAAGAGATGGCTTTGAAGCGCATCTGAAGAGACATTTTTTTGGTAACGATATTGGTCCCTACTCAAGAAAGAGTTCGCTAACGAGTTACAAGAAGATATAATAAATCATGTAAAGACTACAGTTAGGAATATCGAAGAACTTCAAAAAATATTCTTCATGCAATAGTTGGCAATCAAATTCTTGGTGAATGGTGACCAAGGGGGAGTTCTCATACTTCTGTATATCATGATGATCGACCAAAATAATGTAATTCATATGCTTTCGTGCACCCTTTCATATAAAGGTTTGCAACAAGAACCTCTTCTAGAAGGTCACAGATGATGAACTTCATGGTTAAGATTTAAATCTCAATCGTTAGTCCAATAAAGTTACTATTTTGAATTTGAACAATAGCAACAACCGTTGATTCTTATAAAGAGTTATGCCCCACCTTAAGAGTCACAATGCATTATGTGGCAAAGCCTTTGTCTAAACTAGCATATGGGGCATAGGCAATGCCGTGCAAACACAAACTGTAAAACTATAATAGATAATATTGCAAATTAAAGGCTGTCCTCTAGAGGACGATGAAGGGGAAAAAAATCAATAATGAGGGTCTGAGAAAATCAAAAGAAAATAGAAAATAAAGGAGATGGTCAAAGAAGAGCATGAGAAAAGAAATTACAAGTAAAGTGGTGCTAGAAGATAGGAGAGCATTATGAGGTAAGTTTAAAATTAAATTACTTTAATGACCGTTGTTAGTTTTTTTAGGCGAGATATTTAATGGTTTCAAAAAGTGGAATAACGGGTAGAATTGGAAGTTCAAAAAGGGTTCAGTGTGGGGGGTGCTTTCCCTTCATAATAATATAAATAAATGTCCACTATGGTTCATCAATTCACACAGGGAAAAAGTGGACAATCAAGTAATCTACTCATATGAATATTTTAAACCACTATCCTCTTTATATATATATATATATATATATATATATATATATATATATATATATATATATATATATAGTCATTTATAATTTTCAAACTCACTGAATTTAACAAATATCAAATCCAACAATTTGATAAAGAGGGGACTAGATTACGTGGATCAGCTGTCACCAATGCTATCAAAAATTTCAGGTCTAAAGATTTGGACAACCCTTATAAAGATAGGTTAGTTGAGGAATCGCAAAAACATTTCAATGATATGAGACAAAGTGTGCATGGAGAAGGGGAAGTGATCCTCGGGATTAGAATGAATATGGTAAGAAAATTTAACATGTTAAGTTAATTGCATACATAATTCAGTGCATATCTCACCCCCAAAGGGGCGACAAATGGTGTATATTCAACCGAAGACTTAACCTACTCCGCATGCATGCTTTGATGGCAGCTTTATAGAGTTGGTTATTAGAAGCCCTAGAGCACTATGAGCCTTTTGTATGGGAGTTTTCCTTCTTGAACATCACCAACAAAACTGATATTCAAGCAAAAGTTCTAAATGGTGATCGAAGCAGAGTAGGGTGTAGATGGTTAGGACGATCCTAGCTAGTGTTATAACGTTAGCTGGATTAACGTGGAGAGGGATGTCACCAAATGTCATTAACTATTTCATTAAGGGGCTTAGCATTTCCAAGAATGGAAGAAACACAATAAATTCGGACCGACTGGAGTACTACATTAAGGAAAATTGTTGACTGTACTACTAGATTAGGGAAGAGCTTAAAAAGTCAAAGCCACGTGTATCCCAAACCTGGTGAAGGTCATCATCATACACCTCCGAGTGGGTTTACTACTTAAAGTTAGTGCCAAAAATGTGGCCTGATAGGTCAGATGATGTGCACATGACACTTATCATTAATGATGTCTTTATTTAGAGGACGGAATTTCGGCCTAAAGATTCAGCAAAGTACTTTAGCCTTGCCTATGGGAAGACAATTAGGCTTTGACAAAACTATGATATAATTGCACTGAAGTAATATATGGTGGTAATGGTAATGTACTTGAACTTCAAGCTGAGTATTGATGCAATTTCTATGAAGAAAAAGCCCCGACAGAGGATACTACAATGGGTAGAAAAGCCATCAGCCGGGTTGAAATTGCTTGAGGTTGAAGTCTGACTGTTCGAGAAACTATTCTTGTTCTAAAATAGCAAGCCTGATGATTGGCTTGGGAATCGAACCCTTGTTCTAAGATAGTGATACCGGGGGTGTATAATGTACTATGCTTGCATACTATTGCTGCCATGGACACCTTCCCAATTCGAAAAGCTCGGGTAGTTTGCAACTGATAATTTCCAACCCTGCAAGGATAATCTTCAACAGGACCGCATAAATTAGAAGATACAAATGACAAAAAGTACAAAATTCATCTGATAGGTTGCAAGACATTTTTGAAATGTTTTTTGCATAACCGACCGGTTTCAGATGGTTAGACTAATGTAACAGTTCACGTATATTTCTAACATGTTCTTTAGAAAAAAAAGAAGGCCTAATCCCAAAGTTGTGCCCTCAAGTTTATCTCCAGTACAACTTTAGTATCCAACTTTGAAGGTGTGCCAAAGAAGTACCTAACTTTGAAAAAACGTACCAAATCAGTACCTCGGCTGACGAACGACGGATGTCGTTAGAAAGTCAGAAAGGTAGGACTGTCATTATTAAAAAATTTGTGTTTTTACTTAAAAAGTTCAGGTACTGACGGTTTACTTTTCATAGGTACTCTTTTGGTACGATTTACTTTTACTACTTTTTCTTTTCACAGTCATTCGATGTGGCACTATCTTAAACGTTTGATTATTTTATCTTCCTTAATTAATCATTAAAAACTCTTTATCTCTCCCTCTCCCTGTCATCTCGGAGCCACTGCCATAATCAGTTGTCATCCTCATCGTCCAGACCAACGACCCACCGTCATCGCCACCGGTCTTGCCACTGCCACCACTTACATTAGTGACCCCTCACCACCGATCTGGCCACTGCCACCTCCCACACCAGTGAACGCACCACTGTCACCACCGATCTAGCGACTGCCATTACCTACTGACATGGTTACCACCATCGTCGCCAGCATCCAAATCAATCTCCAATCACCACCGACGCTCACATCCATGACCCAAGACCAATCGTCGTCGGTGCACCCAGTAATGGGCACACAGGGTGTTGGGTTTGTGATGGCTGCATTGGGTTTGTGACGGCGATGGTGACATGCGGTGGTCGGCGACGGTGTTAGGCGACGATAGTGGTGGTGGTGGTCTGGTGGGTGATGGTGGCAATGGATAAACCGTCGATCTGGCCGATCTGGCCACTGCCACCTCTCACACTACTGAATGTACCATCGATCGAGTGACCGCCATTACCTACCGACCTGTTTACCACCATTATCCTTGACCGCCGGTGTCTAAATCAATCTCCAATCATCGCCGGCGCTCACATCCATGACCTAAGACCAACCGTCGCCGGTGCACCCAGCACCACCACAACCTAACATCACCATCACCACAACTCTTACGCAGTGGCATCATCACTGCCGGTGGACTGAGCAAGAATTTTTAAAAACTGGGGTACTGGTTATAACACGGATTTTGTGCATAATCTTCTCCTTTCGGGTGACACGGTTCTGTAGAATCCGTGGCTTGGTTGCGAGGAGAGTTTGAATGTGCACAATCTTCTCCAAGGCTTATGTATTTTGCTTCAAGCCTCTTACTGTGTGCGGATATGTTGGTAATGTGTGATGGTCAACAGTGTTGGGTTTGTGGCGGCGGTGTTGGGTTTATGATGGCAGTGACCACACACGGTGTTGGGTTTATGACGGGGATGGTGCCACACGGTGGTCGGCAACAGTGTTAGGCGATGATAGTGGTGGTGGTGGTGGTCTGGTGGGTGATGGTGGTAATGGATAAACAGTACCAAAGTCGAATGACTGTGAAAAAGAAAAAGTAGTAAAAGTAAACCGTACCAAATGAGTACCTATGAAAAGTAAACCGTACCAAATCAGCACCTGAACTTTTTAAGTAAAAACACATTTTTTTTAATAATGACAGTCCTACCCCCTCTGACTTTCTAACAGCATACGTCGTCCATTAGCCGAGGTATTGATTTGGTACGCTTTTTCACAGTTAGGTACTTCTTTGGCACACCTTCAAAGTTGGGTACTAAAGCTGTACTGAAGGTACTTGAGGACACAGTTTTTGGATTAGGCCAAAAAAGAATTAGGTCTTTTTGTTGTTCTTTCATCTTTCTGCCAGTGTTTGTTAATGTAATTGACAGTTAAATTATATTTGTGATGCAAAGACTTATGGCCAAACCACTCAGGAGACTCCAACCAAGAAAAAGTTGAATTGGTGGAGGTCAAAGAGTCAATATAAAGTACCAATCAACTATTGTGGCTTTGCCAACAGAGTGACACCATGACTGCTTACATAGTCAAAGGAGAAAAGGATGAGTGTCTAATCAACATAGATTTTAATCTGACTGCTGCCCAAACTAATAGTTCATCATCACCAAGAGCAATATATGCCTCCTTTCTTCCTTGATAAGCTATCATCATTACCCGAACATTAGGAAGAAGAAAGATAATACTGGAAAGAAAGATGACAGCCATGACCGACAGTTTAAGATAAGGGATAAATACTCTGAAGCCCATGAGGAAATATAGAAAGAATTATTTCCCCTGGAAGTAATGGGTCATTATTAATAAACGTCTCAGCTAGTCGATGTAAAGTAATAGCAAGGGCTTGGAAGATCAACATACACACCTTATGTCGCGAGAACCTCCTAGAGGACCTTGATATCACTGGGAAAAGGTGAAAGGATGATGGAATAGTGGCTGTATCTGAGGGCTAACTAAGGCAAATTCCTTCTTGCTTTAGTAGACTTGATAAGTCAATCCGGCGTCAACCCCAAGAAGAAATACAAAAACAAGTTTCATCAATTCTTAAAAGGCGCTAGAATATCAAACTTTGACTTCACATGCAATGGCATTCTGCCAATTACAAGTCAACATGTGTCTCGGTAGTGCCAGAAAGTATGGTTCCCTGAGCTTCTATCGCCCATGGCGGTTGTATACACCTCATTTATGTAGTTATTAATAATTAATGGGCCTTATTATTAAGTAGAGTGCATTATTGAGTTTAAGCCTAGTAATGTGGCTTAGTTAATTAATTTAGTCCAGTTCAATTGTTAAGTCTAGTCCAGTGTCAGTCCACTCCAATGTATAGATTTAACTTAATTTGATTTAGTTTGTTTAGATAATTTGGAAAAATAATCTATGAATTATCAGTGATGTAAAGATTAAATCAATTATTTTTATGGTTAAAGATGAATTATCCCGAATATGATATATCTCATATGCAAAATTAGAGATAATTATCGAAATTAGGGTAAGATAATGCCTCAAAATTGAATTTTTTTTTAATTATGGGATGAACCGACCGATTTAAGACTAACCAGCCAGTTAATTGACTTTTATTAATCTGTAATTTTATCCAATATTCTGACTTATCTCCATCCTTGCAGATTGGCATAAATCAGATTCTGCGACCCTGAGCACTAGAAATAGAGCCCTTAGCCTTCATTTTCAGGGGTATCTGATCTTGATTTGGGTGAGTTCAGGAAGCTTATTCTCATTAGAGCTTGTGTACCATTTCTTCGTGAAATGATACGTTGTTCTTTCAAGAATCCTAGTCGTTCAAACTCACTTTAAAAAGTCTTTTCATCCTTGCATCATGGATCATTCAGAGAGCGTCCCCAAGTCCTCGCAGGAAGCTACTTCAAGAGGTATCTTTGAGTCTAGGTCTAAGTCTCGGAATGTAGAATACTTCCCATAGGACCAAACTCGAACTACGGCGGGTTTGATTCCAGTTATTTTGACCAGGTACATAGGCAATTCGACCCCCAATGTCGAGTTCAAACCAAAAACATAAAAATAAACTTAGGGCAAGTTTTGTTGTATTTTATGCTTTATGTATTTTTAAGGCCAATAATCAATAGAAACGAAGTAGGGACCAAAAAGGCGTGGCGCGAGTGCCTAACACCTTCATGTCTCGTAACTTAGTTCCCAAACTCATCTCCCGGTTTCGGATAGATTAGTCGTCCTTTTAGACACTTTGGAGTCATTCTTAGGATTTTCTTATTTTTCCTATTTTGTTTAGTTAAATAAGATGGCAATTCGCTAGGGGATTTTGTCGAGGCGGTTTGCTACAGTGGTGAGTCTGTTATGGACTAAAAAAAAAAGGATTAGACTTGAATTTTTTTTATTGAGTTGTTGGCCTTGTTGTATTTTTCTTTGTGTTGTATAAGGTGATATAACTGTGATATTTGTGTTTTTATTTTCGTACCCCACACATGCACACGTGTCACCCCGACCATCCTTTCGAGAGCAACAGTTTAAGGCATTGGTCCTCTTGGTCTCAAGGCGATCTTCCGATTGTGCTTTGAACTCTACAGCCTTGTACTTAAGGGAGTTCATGGTCTTCTTGGTATAAAACGGCTTGTACGCATACTGATGATTGCCCATTATTAACTTCCTAGTTAAGCGCATGAGGTATATGGTATAGTCGAGCCAATAGAAGTGACCTTTACACCGACGTTGAGAGAAAACCACACACCCGGACCATTCAGTGTTCTGTTTTTTGTTGGGAGAATACATGTATTGGCCTTTAACATGTTTGCTGGGAAACCAACCAACGGTTTATAAGCTAAACTGGCAATTCCACAAAAAGAGGAGACTCTGACTAACCGGACGGTTAATTGTGCTCCCAATCAGACAGTTAGTCTGTAGGTGCAATTACTTGAAAAATTCAAAAATGGCTAGTTTATATCCTGATCCAACCCACTGACCAACCAGCCGATTTATTCATTAGGATGACTGGACAATTATCAGAACTTTCCCTTCCAAAAAAATTCTCAGAAAGATCCCAGAAATAATCCCTAACCCCACTGAACAACTCGCCGATTTATCCAGCATGATGACCAGACAGTTAGTCAAAACCTTGTCCCTAGATAAAACTCTAAAAAAATTTCCATAAAATAACCTAACCCTCATTGACAAACCAGCTGGTTTTCCTTCCTAGATAACTGGACGGTTAGCCAGTCTTACTCCTTCAATTTCAAACATCCGAAAGAAAGAACACCTCAAAGACCAGGAAAACTTGCCTTCACCCCTATTAGGGTATGAGACAGCTAGCTCAATCTTTATGGTTTGTGTAATCATATTTTTGATAAGTTCCTCTATACAGTTAAGGCTAAGCGTTATTGGTTTCAGGACTCATCGGGAAAGCTCTCACGAACTCCAATGGCTGAGGAATTTTTGCAGATCCCCGATTTGGTCCATATTATCCGTCAACTACATAAGGATTTTTAGAATGGTTTCGCTACTTTGACAGATCAACAATATTGATTAGCCGAAGAATTGGACAACCTTAAGAAAAGTGGTAGGAAATAAACAGATTCGATGGAGAAAAAAAGGATTACAAGAAGAAGGGTCCAGAATTTGATTGGCAGTACGAGTCCAAGGACGAGGAAGTGAAACCCCATACAGTGCCAGAATAGAAAGACAAACTGGCGGCACTTGAGTCCCAAATCGCCAGAATGAGGAGAGCCGATGTCCCTGTAGATCTTAGTCTCCTAACCATAGAGCCCGGGGATAGATTGTCTGCCAAGTTTAAGATATCGAAGATGGTTAAATTCGTCGGGACCATGTATCCCAAAATTCAAGTCAAAATATGCATGCATGCACTAGACCTTTATGGAGTGAATCAGAACCAGTTTATATAGTTGTTCCATTGTACCATCACGGGATCCACCTCTCGTTGGCTTTTGACTTTGGATGAAGCTCGAGTCCTGGCTTGGGAAGATATTGTGAGAGAGTTTGTGAAGTAGTATCAATACAATGCTGACCTAGATATTACCTGGAGAGATTTGAAAATCACAAAACAGGGATCGAGAGAGTCAGTGTCAGCCTTTATTATGAGATGGAGAAATAAGGTAGCTTAGATGGTGAACTGTCCGACGGATGAAGAGAAAGTAAACATCGTAAAGAATAATCTGCTTCTAGTATACCATGACTATATCATTGGCCATTACCACACATCGTTCAAGGCTATTATATGATCCCTCATATAGATAGAAGATGCCATATAAGAGAACCATCTTTTGTGAATCAAAGCCATGGGTATACCCAATCGGTCCGAGGAGTTTTAATGTGCAGCCTAAGCCAGTTGCATCCAATAATGTCAAGAATGTGCAAGAACCCCAGATTGTGTCATGGGAGGCCACTGCAGTGCCTAGGAGGAAGTTCAGGTCGTTTAATGCACTGCTGTCGAAAGTCTTCGAATAGTTATTAAGAAGGGGCATAATATCTAAGTTGCCACCTATTTATACACCAACAATAATACCATAAGGATATGATATGCAGGCATTTTGTGCCTATCATTAAGGGAAATGACACTCTAAAGAGAGATGTTTAATGCTCTGACACACAATATAAAGCCTCATTGGTAAGAGCAAGGTCTCATATCCCGTAAAGTTAAATGTATGGAAAGAACTCTTACTGCCTCACAAGGTTAATTACATTGATGATAGCCAACCAGTCATGGATCCGACTGTCTTTATTGTTCTAGCCAGCCAGTTTGGAAGTCAGTTTCAGCATATGGTTCTCTGCCACAGTTTTTTTGATGTGATTACATGGCAAAAATTGATAGAAGGCGAGGCCTTTATTGCCAAGGAAGAATATGATGAAGAAACTAGTTTTATGTTCTTACCCAATCCTAGGTATCTCACCTAACCCGATCAGGCCGAGTGTACTAGGTCACACCCCAACCAGCCATATCTAATTCGATGTTATATCAAGACCCTCCTAATGATGAAGTCCTACAACAGTTAAAGAAAACCCAAGCCGACATTTCAGTATGGGTGTTATTACCTCATACTCTCACCGTCAAGCCGTCATCAAACTACTTAGCAAGACCTAGATGCCAATCCAAATTCAACCAGAAGACATGTCCTAAGTGCTAGGGGCTATACATTATGGAAATTTCCTTACCTTTTCTGAGTTAGATATGCCCAAATCAGAATTAAGCCACAACAACCCGCTCCATATCACCATGAGAGCGCTTGATAAAAAGGTTCATTTAATCCTCATAGACAATGATTCAGCCTTGAATATTTGTCCCTTACGCATTGTTCAAGCCCTCGGCATTGACCCATAGAGTTCACCCCGTCCAATCAAGCCATCCGAGCCTACAAAAATACTGCAAGGGAAGTAATTGGTACATTTAAGCTCCTAATGACAATGGGAACCGCCAGTTTTGAAGTTGAATTTCAAGTCCTTGGCTATACCTGTGCATTGAACCTCCTATTAGGATGACCATGGATACACTCTGTGGTGTAGTCCCCTATACGTTACACCATAAGGTCAAGTTCATTTTGGATAAGGCCGACTTCACTATAATAGAAGATTCACAGTTACGTCAGATCGGACAGGTAGAGAAAGAAAAAGACAATGTTCAGTTACCGCACGACTCGTTGGATGTTCTGCTCAGTGGTAATCGGGTTCAGTGTCTCAAATACGATGTAGTTTGTCACGGGAAAAACTTCCTCACCTTTTCCCCTTAAAGTAGTGCAACTGTGCTCCCTATGAAAGCTTTTTTACTTTCTCGAAAAAGGTTTAGGTAGGAATTGTCAAAGAATTTTCAGCTTTCCAGATGTCGAGAACAAGAAAGATAAGTTCAGCTTAGGGTATAGACCGACCAAAGGGGAGAAAAAAGGAAGCCATCTAGAAAGTTTCCCAAGCGAAGAAAGACAAGGAAAATGGGCAGCGCACAAATATCAAAGGCATGACCTAGGACCCTTCCATGAACGGATACTTCATTAAAGAAAGAGAGAGTGGGCCCTTCTATGGATTTTTAGAGCCTATATACAATGGAAAGACTGGGATGTAGATCAAAGGATGAGAGATATTCTGCAACTGTGAATGAGTTGAAGACGAGGAAATGCCAATCCTTACTAAGCCAGATACCAAGGCAATTTCTGATTCAATGGATTTAATGGAACCAGAGGCGATGACAACATATTTCACTGATATACTTATTTCAGTGCTTATCTGTGAAGTGGATGACCAGATCATGAACCTAGAAAGCCTAAGCATTCCAGCACAGGGTGATACATGGATTAGATGATCGAGTACAGACCGCTGACTGTGAGAGAGATCACAATAGGGAGTTCTGCTGCCCAAGATGCTCCGGAACCGAAAAACTTGGATGCTTATGCCACCATAGCCAATTTGAATCTACTCACTTCTTATGTTTTCCCAGACTATTTGATTAACAATATGATGGTTGATTTTGATTAGGGATACAACAATATCTGTGAGGTTAGGCTAAAATTACAGGCGTGTCATTAGCTTGGACAAATTATACTTATGTATGTTGATCAAATAGAAATACTAAAATACATTATGATTTGGATGCAATGACCAAAATGCCCATCATTTAGTAATGTAATTCTTCAAATGCCAGTCTCCATTCTCTCTGTGTGCGCAACAGACTCTGATAAATTCAAGTGCTTGTTCAGATATTGGCAAAACAATGTATAAACTACACAAATATCTGACACCCAATATTCATCACTGCTACAGATTGAACATGAAAACAAAATTTCTAGATTCAGTGTCTTGTTTGCCTCTTCCTCTCAGATTCAAACCTAAAATCAAACATGTACAAAAAATGGCATCCCAATCCCAATCACACTGAATAATTTCTTTGGCACTTCTTCTTCTTCTTGTTTGTTTTTCTGGCTACAAATACCCATAGTACATACATATCCACAGAAGGGATTATGGCAACAACGTCGTCTATGGTATGCACGTGGTTGGTGGCAGCATGCATGTCGATTGCCTGTTACAAGGACCACCATGCTATGCTCACTCCCTTGCCACCAATGCTCGATTCTTCGAGGCGGAGGTGGAGGATTCTCGCCAAATACAGGGCGACTGCCGGCATAGGATTTTGGCTTCGAATTTTTGCTTTTGTGATAGGGCTTCTACTTCATTTATATGACCGAGGGGCATGCTGGTGGGCCGCAGGTGGTGGCAGATTAGTGTTGCAAGCGGCGGTGGATTAGTCCTGCTGGCTGATTAGGATTTCAGAGGCAGGGGTGAGGAAGGGGAGGCGACATGATGGGGGGATTGAAGGAGCCGCGACATTAGGGGTGTGGTGATGGTTGTTGTTTCAGGTTGAGGAGGAGAGAGAACACCAGGATGTGTTTGTCTTGCCGACTTTGAGACGGTTGAGTGGTTGCCAAAGAAATTACAGAGGCGAAGTAAATGAGAATTAGGGTTGAAACCCTAATTTACAGATGAGATATGGTATATACTTTGCATATACAAAATAAGGTAGTAGTGCCATTTAAAATTATGTATTGATGACATAAGTAAATACATATATTTTTTTAATAAATCAATGATGGAAGGATATAATTGTAACCTTTTGAAATATTGTGTTCTTGATTGTAATTTCACCCTAACATCAGGGATATTGCTGTAATTATTCCTTTTGATTATCCTCTTTGTTACTAATATAGATTATGATGAATTAATCAACACAATTAATGACGAGTCATACCTAATGGACCCCCAGAAGAGAAAAAATATTCACAAGAAATGAAAAAAGAAATTAAAAATTGGGAATCTAGTCTTGTCAAGCGAGTGGCAGAAAAAATAGTTAAAGTCAGTATAGGCATGCTTGAGAATATAAAATAAATCAAAATTAGCTTAGGTGCGATAAAGAAGGAAGAAATCACTGCACTTCTTAGGGAATTTATCGATGTATTTACTTCGTCATATAGTGACATGCCCGGTAGAGACCCGTCGATAGTGGAACACCACCTACCTGCCCTGCCCAAAGCCAAATCCGTCAAGGAAAAGCTCCGCAAGTTGAGGCCGGAGTGCTCCGCATTGGATTACAGAAGTGTTCCGCATTAAGAAGAAGGTGATGAAGTTACTCCGTATTAGATTCATTAGAGTAATCGAGTACCTTACCTGGCTAGCCAACATTGCACCAGTCCTTAAACCTTCTGATCAAGTCAGAATGTATGTTGATTACCGAGACCTAAATTGAGTTTCCCTTAAAGATGACTTTCCTCTGCACATCATAGACAATACAGCCAAGCGTGAGTTGGTATATTTCGTAGATTGTTTTGCGGGGCACAATCAGATAAAGATGGCTCTTGACGACCAGGAGAGGACTGCCTTCACCACTCCTTGGGGGTACTTTTTTTCTATATCGTGATGTCTTTGGGCTTGAAGATTTTTGGAGCTACCTACCAGTAAACTGCCACCACCCTGTTCCATGATATGATTCATAAAGAGGTAAAAGTGTATATTGATGATCATCGCACAAAGTCGACAAAGCGGGAGGATCATCGCACAGTGTTGAGAAATATTCTGAGAGGTTGAGCCAGTATAACGCATAGTTATTAAAGGCGCAGGTGTACCTAAGGCACAAAGGGTCCCTAGAGCCTAGGCCTAGGCGCACGCCATTTCAAAGTGAGGCACAAAATAAAAATAAAAAGATATTAGTGCATTAAGCCAATAAAATCACAGCCTCCAAGTCTGGTAGAGATTTCTCCTCAATTTCATCTTCTTTGTCTACAAGGTGGAGTGAAGGAGTAGATTTACTTAAAAGAGAGTAATAATTAGAGTTGAGGCGCTAGCACAGTGAACAATAATAAGAGAATCGATTGACTTAGGGTTTGGAGTTTTAGGTTCTTTTATGGTTTAGATATTGATTTATTATTTTATGAAACAAAGAATAAAAAATAATGAACGGTTGAGATGATGCCACGATCCAAAAATAAAAAAATTAGGATTTTTGAGGTTTTTTTGTTGTTGCGTCTCGACCACCGTCTTGCGCCTTGCACCTTGCCCCTGGTGCCTAGGCATGAAAGGCGTGTGCCTTTTGGAAAGGGCTGCGCCTTGCGCCTAAGCGCGCCTTTGATAACACTGGTATAATGTGAGGCTAAACCCTCAGAAGTGTGTGTTCCGGGTTACAGCAAGAAAGTTGCTAGGTTTCATTGTGAGCAAAAGAGGAATAGAGGTGGACCTTGCCAAGATCAAAGCCATAGTTGAGATGCCCTCTCCGATAACTGAGAAGGAGGTAAGAGGATTCTTGGGTAAGATCTAATACATTAGCCGATTCATATATCATTTGACCATGATCTGTGAACCTGTGTTGAAGGTATTAAAAAAGGATTCAACAAAAGAGTGGAACCCTTCATGCCAAGAAGCCTTCAACAAAATCAAACATAGCAACCCCACAGTTCTAAGGCCTCCGATACCCGGTAATCATTTACTGCTATACCTAACCATAACTGATACCACAACCGGAGCCATGTCAGCCCAATATTTGAGAATTTCTTGATCGAGAGAGCCATTTTTCTGTCAACAAGAAGCTGACCAAAGGAAAGGTGAATCATTCAACTTTAGAGAAGACGCGTGTATATCTGGTTGAGGCAACACAGAGATTGAGACATTATGTTTTAGCTTACCTTATCGTACTTTTAGGTAGAATGGCTCCTATGAAGTACCTCTTTGAGAAGCTAGTACCAGGACTGCAATTTGGGCGGTCTGGACGGGCCCAAAGTTCATACCATACCTAGCCCACTCTAAAAAACTCGTGCCCTTGCCCAGCCCAGCCCATCTACGGGCTAAATAATATATGTCGATGCCTAGCCTGTGAAAGTTTTGGTGGGCACAGGCCGGACACGGGCTGTTCATAGGTTGTCCATGATTTCATATTAGTTTTTATTTACTTTATTTTAATGTATTATCATCCAAGTCTAGCTATTAGTGATAAGTTTTTGATAAATTAACTTTTAAGCATATCATTTACCATTGGAGTATTCTAATTAGTCATGATAATAAAGATGAGTAAAGTGAACTCTCAAAATGGAATTAATTATAAGCATGTAAATAAAGTTCCAAGAAAAAATAAAAGAAAAAGACGAGGGTTTTGTAACAATCTTACGATGTCTAGTCTTGTAATGAAAGACATGGGAGAAAAAAAGAAGTCTTCAAATGTCTCTAAATGCATATTGTTAGAGGATTTTAAAGACTAAAGAAAAAAAACACATATCTTCTACACGTAAAAATTTATATATGTAATTCATATATAATTTAAACTTCTACAACTAGGTTTCCCACGGGCTCGGCGGGCCTCCAAAAACCTTTGCCCATGTCCACCCCAGTTACTATAATACTAAGACCACGCCCATATTTTTATGGGCCGGCATGGGCTACCCACGGGGCTGCCCTGCCCAAGTTGCACCCCTAGCAAGTACTGTCAAAACACATAGCCAAGTGGCTTTCATTGCTATCAGAATTTGATATCACATGTCACCCAAAAGTCGATCAAGGGAAAGGTCGTGGCCGACTTGTTAGCCGATTTTTCGACAGAAAATACCAGCAAATGGGAGGCAAAATTTCCAGATGAAGGAGTGTGTGTCGTGGAAACAAAAGTAAGGTAGTAATTGTATTTTGACAAAGCAGTGAATAACAAGGGCTTCAGAGTAAGGATATTGTTAATCTCACCAGACAGAGCCCATTCATTTATAGTAATCAATGTGACTTTCGACTGTACTAACAACACCGCCAAATGTGAAGGTTGTATCATTGGTTTAGAGATGGTCATAAACCTAGGATTTCAAGAGATTACAATGTACGGAGACTTAACACTGATCATATACCAGATATTGTATGGAGACTCAACACTGATCATATACCAGATTTAGGATTTGTGGAGAATAAGAGATACACGTATACAAGCATACCATGCCCATTTGGAGAAAATTATATACCAGTTTGAGGATGTAATGTTTCATTAACTACCCCGTCTCAAGAAAAAAATTGTCGATGCCTTAGCCACCCTTGCTTCGATGGTTGATATACCCAAATGACAGTAGGTAGAGCCATTTGTGATACATAAGAGAGATAGACTAGTTTATTGCTTCATGATAGCACCTGTAGAGGAGGATAGAATAGCCGAACCTTGGTACACTAATGTGCAGAACCTTATCCGGAATGGTACATACCCTGACAGATATGCCGCGAATTACCGAATACCTTTGATTAGATAGGTAGCCCAGTTCATCATGTGTGGCCAAAGATTATAAAAGATACATTATAATGGAGAACACCTACTGTGTGTAACCAAGAGAGAGAGATCATGAAGGATATACATTCAGGAGAGTGTGGACCGCACATGAACGACTGAATGCTAGAGAAAAAAAATTCTTTGACGAGGATATTATTGGAGTACAATGGAGCAAGACTGTATTGAGTATGTGAGGAGGTGTCACAAGTGAACAAGTGTATGCTAACCTACAATCTTTCCCTCTCCGAGAATTATATATCTCCCTGGCCGTTCTCAGTTTGGGGAATATACATGATAGCAAAAATCAGTCATAAGGCCTCTAATGGACTTGAGTCTGGTAGCCATAGATTACTTCACGAAGTGGGTGGAAGCCGCTTCGTATACCGTCGTCAATGCCAGGAAGGTGGCCTAACTAGTCAGAACAGACATCATTTGTCGATATGGAGTGCCTCGAGAGTTGATCTCAGATGACATGTTACATTTCGAAAGAGAAGTCACGGACATAGCCAAGGAGTATGACATCATTCGTCACCATACCGTCCATAGGCCAATGGAACTGTAGAGGCGGCCAACAACAATATCAAGAACATGATGAGTAAGATGATAGCTTCTTGTAAGAGTTGGCCATATAAGCTCTCCTACGCCCTCTGGCACTATAGGACACATGTGAATACATCGACCGGAGCTATCCCATATTCCCTAGTCTATGACGTGGAGGCCTTACTCCTGGTATAACTGGAAGTTGATCTCTGAGAGTAACTAATTGATTAGGTCTCTATACGATCAGGTGAATCATAATTGGGGGTACAACGTTGTTAGCCAATTTAGACGGAATCGAATTATCACAACTAGTCAATCTAGACCGACTAAAGAAATGTTATAGTTGAGAGAAATTTGATGTAACACATATATGAAGGTATGTAGGAAGCCCATAAAGTTATCTTGGGTGTGGTCAAATTTTAATAAAAGTCTTTTATTCAACGTAACTGCTAAGATACACACTACATTCCTAAGAAAAATAAAAATGTCCGCTAGGACGAAAACCCTGCAAAAAAAAAATTAAAAATGACAGTAAACACTATTAGAAAAAATAAAATATTTTCACTAGGATGTAAACCTTGCAAAGGGCAGTTTAGGAAAAAAAAATTCTAGGTCCTGTCATCAACTTCGGGAGATTGAGCTTCAGCACCTTCTTCGCACGTTTAATGGTTCCCAGCAATATAATGGGAAATCTATCAGCATCTATTTCTTTTCCTTTGACTTCCATGTTTCCATACTCTTCTAATATGTCAACCTCTGAGATACCGGGATAATATCCTCCAATTCTTCTACCTCAAAAGCTGGTTTCTGAACTAATTTCTCGTTACCCTTGCCATGCCTGCAATCCAACCTACCCTCGTGATAAGCATCCATGCTAGCTTCCCAATCCTAAGCAGCTTTGGTGGACAGTGCCCATTTCTGTTGTTTTTCCTTAAGCAGTGTGGAAGGGTGTCGCTGGGGTTCATCTCAGAGACCGTATCGAGTTCCTGTCTGCCTCGAACTTCTCTTCAAATACTTGTGAACCAATCTAAGACTGCCTAATCCAAATAACTTAGACTTCTTCCTCAGGTGGAGGATGACGAAAACTTTGCATTGTGCTCAGAAAAGACTTCCCGGAATCAGGCTCCTCTAGCCCCAAGCCGATGGCAGTACGAGCTTTTTCCTTTGCTCGTGCCAGAGGCCATATCTCACAAGCACTTGGGAAATCCTAGTTCAGCTCTGCTCTCAGCTTACTCTATAAAGCCAACACTGTCTTCTAAACATGAAACCTGAGCCAACTGACATACTACTTATACAAGAAAGAAGTAACCGGATCCAGGCAGTCGACAAAAGTGTCACCCCCTACGAAACGATCAAAATAGGTAGGAGAACCCCAGGCTTTGGATATGACTTTGATAACGAAAGGGCTAATAATATTCTCTATGGCATCAAAGGTACTGTAGAACTCCAGAACAGCCTGCTTATACCCAAATTGTCTCAGAACCCGACAAGAAAAATAAAAAGTAGAATAGCAGAATCCCAGGAGACAGACACAATAATATCTAGAAGTCTACAAAATAGAGTCGCGATTCCCCACACGGGAAAATACCAACGTATATCCTTAGACTCCTAAACCTAGAAGAAGCGAGTTCATTCATTTATGCCCGACCGACCCTCAAAGAGCAAAGGTTGAGAATGGAAAGAGCATGGGCAATAAGTTCTTTCAACAAGAAGAGTTATTAGATGCATGTGACCTAGCAGTCACGTATATAAGAGCAAAGGGCTACGCCCAAAAGGGACACTCGGATCCTTATGTACATCGGTAATGCCATGTAGGGTTTCAGCTACCACTAAAGGGATTAGGGTTTTGCCTTTCGTGGATACTTGGATTAATATATCGGTCAACCTCACCTCAGCAACACGAGGGCCAGAAAAAGTGAGATATTTGGCCATCAAACATAATGCCAGAGCAGCTACCCGACCACATGCATACCGCTAGTCATCACCCTCCGGTTTAGTGGAAAAATATTCTATCACGGGAAAAAGAATAATACCGAGCAGCTACCCGACCACATGCGTACCGCTAATCATGACCCTCCGGTTTAGTGGAAAAATATTCTATCACGGGAAAAAGAATAATACCTTCATCCCGGATGAAAGACCTAGCACGCTCTTCATGGCCTTAGCATAACCGTCTTGGATAACCAGAATAACAATTAGCAGATTAACCGGAATGTCCACCAGAGCAAAAAAAATCTTCATATGTAGGGCATATTTTATCAAGCCAAAACAAAAGACGTGATCATTGACATCCCAGAATTTGAATGCCGCGTGAAGAATATCTTCATGAATAACCACACTCCTCAGACTTGTCACGCAGTTTAGGTTGAATCGGCCGTTGACGTGGATCTTGTTGAATGAATCGGCAAAGGCGTGAAATTGGAGCTCAAAGATCGTTGAATCATCTTCGAAAGCCATTAAGAATTCTTGGAAGAGAATGAGAGTCGAACGTGGTTCTGGAAGGATGAATCTTGAAAATATAATGAGAGAGCCCTACTTTGTATAGAGATAGGGGTCAAAAATTTAGAATAATTTAAATTTTTATTGAAAAAACTAAATGGTTTTCAAATACACCGGCCAGTTTTCCAAGTTGATTTCAATATTTTCTTATGTTCAACTGGTTAGTTTTACTTGGAAAATTGGTTTTTGTCTCTATTCAACCGTCCGGTTTTACCACAAAATTTGAGTTGGGTTCTGACCAACCGACCAATTTTCATCATAAAATTAAGGGATAATACCATTTACTCTCCTGAACTGTCCCCGTTTTGTAATTTTGGTCCCTGAACTTTAAAATTCATTAAATCAGTCCATGTACTTTGTGCTGTCATCAATTTAGTCCTTCCATTAGCATTTCTGTTAAAACTCGGGGGTATTTTAGTCAAATAATGAAAAAATATGGGATAATACCATTTTAGTCTCCTAAACTATCCCCGCTTTTTTAGTTTGGTCCCTGTACTTTAAAATTCGTTAAATCAGTCCATGTACTTTGCATCGTCATTAATTTAGTCCCTCCGTTAGCATTTCTGTTATAAATTTAGGGATATTTCAGTCAAGCCCTAGCCTTATAGTCCTCAACCTCTCCCCCTTACCTTTCTCTCTCTTCTCCCTTCCCCGTCTTCCTTTCCTCCCTCTCTTCTCCATCCTAGAAGCCACCACCAAAATCACGAACTCTAAATTTCATCCCTTTAAAACTAAACCCATCAATCATCTTCCACTACAATTACATATGACTCACCACATGGAACATCCCTTACCTGATTTAACATACCCTTCATCCTCCCTCCCAACACCAACACCCCAATTACAGCAAAGGAAACTAGGAAGCCCACCCAATTCCTTCCATTCTCAGATCTGCAACGAAAAATGACAAGAATCTGCAAAGGAAACCCAGGAAGGTCACCCATCTCTATGGAGGGCTTATGCATTCCACCAATTGCTAGAGAAAAGGCGGAAGCGATGATGGTTGATTTACGGTGGTCGCAGCAGATGTGGGGGAAGAAGAATGGGGGAGAGTTGGGGGTTAATGGCAGGTATGATGAACAGGTCTTCTTGTGGCTGAGAATGGTGGTGATCAAACGGCTGGTGGTGATGGTTGATTTATGGTGGTGGTAGCAATGGTGGAAAGGCGGCGGGGGGGAAGGGGTGGTGTGGGTTGGGGGAAGGTAGAAAGGGAAGATATATGAAATATTTTTTTATTATTTGACTAAAATACCCCCGAGTTTTAACAAAAATGCTAACAGAGGGACTAAATTAATGACAATGCAAAGTACAGGTACTGATTTAACGAATTTTAAAGTACAGGGACCAAAATAAAAAATCGGAGATAGTTCAGGGGACTAAAATGGTATTATCCCATATTTTTTCATTATTTGACTAAAATACCCCCGAGTTTTAACAGAAATGCTAACGGATGGACTAAATTAATGACGATGCAAAGTACAGGGACTGATTTAACGAATTTTAAAGTTCAGGGACCAAAATAACAAAACGGGGATAGTTCAGGGGAGTAAAATGGTATTATCCCTAAAATTAATTTGGCCACTGACTAACTTCTGTGAAAATTGATAGGGTATGCCTATTTTAAGCCGAACCCTGTACTTGTCAAGCAACTCAGCTCAATCTCAAATTTTCAACCAGTTCCATCCCTTGTTCCTTCCTTTATGTGCATGCGTGTCATAATATATTTAGATTTCACAGCAACATAATAATTGACTAGTAAAGTTTCTAACTCAAAACATAGAAAAATTAGAGTTTAGTACATCCAGAATTTGAAATAAATCTCTAAAGGACTCTAGGCCTACTCTAACATAGCTTCATCCTGGTCCTCATTGGGCTAGGCTCCTTTTCACCACTAGACTCTGAAGCTTCCTCGGCTTCCTCCATGACCTCGTTACTTTTTTCTTCAGCCTCGTCTTTAGCTTTCTCAGCCTCCGTTGCTCCCTTGTCACCCTATTCTTCATATTCCTCTTCCTTGCCTTCCTACTCGAGGGACGATTCCACTATGATGGTCTCATTGGACTGAGGCTTCTTGTAGGTATGCCTGAAGACCGCAGCAATTTGGGAAGATTTTTGTCTTAGTTTTAAGGGAGGGGCTGGAGTTTTCCTCTTGCTCTCGATGGCAACTTCATTTCCCGTAGAGGGTACCGACTCCAATTTAACCACTTTCTTTGTAAATGTCCGGCTCGTCGCCCTAGTCTTCACCCGCATTTCTTTCCTCAGTACCAGGGTCACCATAACAATCTCAGTAGCAGCAATAGTAGGGGTAGGGGGCTCCGCAGAGCTTTGTAGGCCGCTCGGTCCACCTCCCGAAGGCGACATCGAAGGAGTGGGAGTAGGCGTCTTCGTAACCTCATCTGAGGATCCGTACACTGATAGTAGATGCCAGTGGCCAGACACCATGCCTTTGAGGCTATGGATCATCATGTATGCATCAAGTGGGGAAAAGGATATTTAGACGCACCAACTAGTTATGAAATCACATTGATAACCTCTATCCGTGTCCTAGCTCGAGAGCGAGCTAGATTTGCTTCAACTCGTTGTCTATTTCCATCAAATTTTCTCAAATTAGCTTATGCTATTTCAAGAGTTTGTTGAGCTTCGTGTGCATCAATGTCACTACTAAATTCGTTGACAATATGTCTACGCTGGTTCAAATCCAGCTCGGCCCAACAATTCGCCAATCTACCACGGGGCAGTATAACCTCCTTGTCCTTCAGAAATGCCTGATACGGAGGAATCAAATAAAAAATTTTCTGCTAGATCCCTTATTTCCCTGGGATTGTAGTTCAATTGGTCAGAGCACCGCCCTGTCAAGGCATAAGCTACGGTAAATTTAAAATCAATGCAAGTCTAGAATTTGTCGTTTGGACTTCGGCCACGTCCTTGAGCCCGATCACCTCAGAATCCTTCTCCAGCCGGGGGATCGGCTTCTGTTCCTCGGTCTTCCCCTTTAGGATGACCAGAACTATCCATGAAGGGAATTGGATACCCTCAGATGACTCCGCCTCCTTTTTTGCCCTTCCCATGTCTACCTTGGGCCGTATTTTCTTTTTGCTTATTTAGCCATTCTGAGGTTTAGGGAGGGGCCAAGTCTTCTCTTACAAACTTTTTGTAGATACGAGAGTCGTTCGACCACTTAATGGAGGATACTAGAATCCCCCTAACCGTACTCTGTCTCAGACTCCTATCCAGCTCCCCCGTTTGATACATCTCTACGGTAGGGGCAGTGGGAACTCAGACCTCAACATCCTAATGGTGCTAAAGAGCACCCTATCTCCCAACTAGAAATCCTCATGTGAGGGTCCCACTAGCAATATCTGGCATTGGGTGCAGGCAAGCTCCTTAAGATAGGTCCTCGTCGTCATTCACTTAGAAGGAGAGGCCTGAAGCAAAAAAGAGACAACGGGGAAATATTCGATAAGCATGTATAGAGAAATATTCAAAATTAGTGAATTACTTACCGGGTATTATGCCAGCCTGTTGAAGCCACCCTGATACACCATCTCGGGAGGCACCGACCCGCTTATCTTTGTAATTCCACTGGTACATCACTGGTGAAATCTTATTTGCATGCCCTTCCCGGGGTCAAGAAGCACATGAACCCATGACATCGAAAGCCTAAATCTGTAAGCATACATCATATGTGAGACAAGATGTCTACAACACACATAAGAATAATTAGAAAATAGCTTAACAAGCATGGACATACCTCCCAAAATGGCATAATATCCCATGAAACTGAGGAATTACCCCTCGAGACACTGCACTAATAGAACCGAACAAATATGCCAAAGTTTGAGTACCCCAATCGTACTCCTCAATCTCATTTGCTCTCTAATTCCCTGTAGGCCGACAGCTGAACACAATCATCCTTATTGCTAAAAAAGGTCTCCCTTGGAGCATAAAGCAAGAATCCCCGTATAAACTGGTCGATCACCGGGCCCTCCGCCCTCTCCAAGTCCATACCCTTGTAATAGGCATGGAGGGTACCCAACATGATGGAACCACCCTTTTCGAAAGACGGTTTGTAGTCGAGCAACTGGACTAAGAGGTCTCGATCATCGTCGAGATCATGGCTGAAGGTACATGCCTCCCTTGAGCACGAACACCAATGATGTTCATGAAGCCATACGGGGTGATCATCGCCTCCTTGAACAACATCTGAAAATTGTTGGTGGAATCCCACCAATGCTCGGCGAGACATAAAAGATGTCTTTTGCTTCGGGTCGTAATGTGCCACCCGTTAAGAAAAAGATCGAAACCTGTAATGACTATCCTAACCTTAATGGGCTGAGGATTTTTCCACCTCTCTCTAACAAGATTAGGGTAGCCCTTATAGTGCAAGTTTGTATGGGAGGGGCTACAAATCAAAAATGGGGAAGAAATCTTAAGGAACCGTCTGGTTCGTGCATACAATGCATGAAAAATTACATATGTGGGTTCTACTTTGCATGGGCATATTGTGTGTGAAGGAAGGAAAAAGAGTGCGTGTAACAGAAGAAAATTCATGGGAAACTTACCTCCTCGGTGAAAGAATGCTTGCTAAGGTGTGTTCTTTACTCCAAGTCAACAATGAGTAATCCAGCCGATTTGTTGGCCGAAATCGAGAGATTTTCTTAATTTGTGGGCCTCCTTCGTGCCCTCTTCTTGTTCGAATATAGTCGGCCATTCTTTAACTAATTCAGAGAAATAGGAAGAGGATTGAGCAAATTTACATGGTAAACGTGTGATTAGGGTAGGATTACACAAGGTAGAGTTCTTAGAAAAAGGAAATTTGAGAGAGATTGAAGTTGGAGTGGGTTAAAAGTGTTTGAAAAAACTCTAAAATCACGCACAAAACTGGATGGTTTAACGGTCAGTTTTATCACTTAAGTTGGTCAACATTGCTGACCCACCAGCCGGTTTTTTACTCTTTAATTTAAAAAAATTCCAGCATGACTGACTAACCGGCCAATTTTAGACTCAAGATTTTAAAATTTTTAGAACTTTTCTATCCTCTGATCTAGCGGTCGATTTTTGAACCCTAGAATTTTTTTTTTTGCATCCATATGCATATGCCTATATGTTGGTGTGCCTTGTATGATTACATCGTCGTTATATTTGTGTGTTTGCCTTCTTGCATGTACATGTCCATTATCTTAATCCCCAAATTGCTTTGCAATCCAAATTCTTCGAAGTTGTTGCTTAGTTCAATGATTTTTGTATAGTGTAAGGCCAGTACAAGATCCCGCGCGCGTTGCTAGAGGCAGTATTTTCTTTATATATATCAATTATATTGTTATTTCCGACACTCAATGATAGCCGTTCTTGTGACATTGTTGGCTCTGGCTTTGAGTGATATTCCTGAAATTTTCATATGTCCAAGCGACCAATCGCCTAGTGACGTGTTGTTGGCTTCGGCTCTTGGACATGTGTCAGTGTTCCTAAGCGACCAACCACCTAATGACGCGTTGTTGGCTCTGGCTTTTAAAATTGCCTATGTCCTTATATCTAAGTGACCAATCGTTTAGTGACGCGTTATTGGCTCCAATTCTTAGATACACAACTTTGTTTGTCGACTTTTTCAATCTGTCTTGGGGGCTCCGACAATGGTCAAATTTATTTCCCTGTCCGTTGACCCTTTCAACTCATTTTGAGGGCTCCGGCAGTGAGCAGTTTTGGTTCTAATTCCAAATCCAGTCTTGAATAACCCTAGACGACCAACCGCTTAGTGATGTCTTATTAACACCGACTTTTAGGGGTACGCTCTTATATCTAAGCGACCAACCGCTTAGTGACGCATTGTTGGCTCTGGATCTTAGAAATACCACTTTATCTATCGACCCTTTCAACGTGTCTTGGGGGCTCTAGATGACCAATCGTCGTTACTATTGGCTCGAGCTTTTAGATATGCTATTCTCATTTGCCCAAGCGACCAACGCTTAGTGATGCATTGTTGGCTCCGACTCTTAGGCGATGAGTTTTCTAGTTCC
This sequence comes from Escallonia rubra, assembly GCA_033065855.1. Classification (NCBI taxonomy): domain Eukaryota; kingdom Viridiplantae; phylum Streptophyta; class Magnoliopsida; order Escalloniales; family Escalloniaceae; genus Escallonia; species Escallonia rubra. The sequence continues at coordinate 151,408 of JAVXUO010001151.1, forward strand.
AGTTCCAGCTTTAGCTCCGATTCTAATTCCAGTTCCAACTCCGGTTCCAGACTTAGTATCCTTAGACGACCAATCGTTGCTATTGTTGGCTCCGACTTCGAACAATACATGTATTTTATCGAACTATGTTGGTCTGTTTCCTTTTTAGGGGATACTTAGGAAGCCCTTTACAGGTCTGATCTCATATCTGTGTCACGGTCCTTGAGTCTGTATTAAAGTCTTGTGGTCTTTTTCTATGTTTTCCTAAAAAAATGTGTAGTTTTTCAGTTATGTTCGCCGCGCGCGAGCTCTTTTATCGAGGGGCTTTTTTGGACACCCCATTTTTGTAATTATTAATAATTAGTGGGCTTTATTATTAAATAGAGTGAATTATTAAGTTTAAGCCTAGTAATGTGGCTGGCTTAATTAATTTAGTCCAGTCCAGTATCAGTCCAGTTATGTCAGACCAGTCAGATGTCTAGATTTAGTTTAATTTGATTTAGTTTGTCTAGATAATTTGAAAAAATAATATGTAAATTATCACTAATACAAGGTTAAAGGCAAATTATCTCGAATTTAGTACATCCCATATACAAAATCATAGATATTTACCAAAATTAGGGTCAAATAATGCCTTGAAATTCTAAAAAATTATTTTTTAAAATATGGGATGAATATGCCGATTTTTTACTATCCACACGGTTAATTTGTCAATTTGAAATTTTATCCAATATTTGGACTTATCTCCAGCTTTGCAGATTGGCATAGTCAATCAGATTCTGCGACCCTGAGCGCTATAAGTACAACCATTCGCCTTCATTTTCAGAGAGTCTTTGATCTTGGTCAGTTCAAAAAGCTTATTCCCTTTAGAGCATGTGTACCATTTTTCATTAAGTGATACACTATCTCTCTCGAGAATTCTAGCCGTTCAAACTCACTTTAAAAAGTCTTTTCGCCTTTGCATTGTGGATCATTCGGAGAGCCTCCCCGAGTCTTCGCGGCAAGCTACTTCAAGACGTATCTTTTATTTTGCTTTTTAGTGTAGAAAATCACTTTAGATTTGTTTCTCATTCCCGTAGTTGCATTAAAAAAATGGGTAAAAAAGAGTCTTTTACATTTCTGAGTCTAGGTCTAACTCTCAGAATGTAGACTATTTCCCGTAGGACCAAAGTCGAACTACGACGATTTTTATTCCGATTAGTCAGACCGGATACGTAGTCAATTTTACCCCCGATGTCGAGTTCAAGCCAAAAGAATAAAAATAAACTTAGTGTAAGTTTTGTTACATTATATTTTAAGGCCAATAATCAATAGAAATGAAATAGAGACTAACAGGGCATGGTGGGTGCCTAACACTTTTCCATTGAGTAACTTAGTCTTCGAACCCATCTCCTAGTTTTCAATAGATTAGTTGTCCTTTAGGACACTTTAGAGTCATTTTTAGGGTTTTCTTATTTTTTGATTTTGTTTAATCAAATAAGATGGTAACTCCATAAAGTCCTTTCTTAACGAGAAGATTTTTCCAAGGCAGTTCGCTTCAACAGTTATTACCTAGTATTCTGGACCCTAAGTAAAAGATGGCTATATATACAGGATCATCCCTTTGTTTGCGCTACTGGGCATACTCACAATCGATTTGTGTGCCAGCGGAACAATCGATTAAAAATGCGAGATCTTTTTTGCCCCTCGGGACTAAGGACTTCCCTGAAAGCGAGAAAATTCGACGAACAAATGAAAAAACCAAGTAAAAGACTGAGCGCCCATAAATGACAAAGAGAGCTTTCGATTGATTGTGAATATTTACACAACAATGTTCCCAAATCTGAAAACTGAACTTCCTATCGATAGGCAGCCAAAACCTCTAAACATAAAAGTAAAGAAAAAGACTTGAAAAAGTCTTGATATGTTTGGTTGATGATTGTTGATGATGATTGATGATCTTTGACCCACTATTTATACTAGAGGCTTTGTAGAAAATAACTACCATTATAAGACAAACTACTCACTTAGAAAATTATCACCCACTAATAAATAACCAACCACACTTATCCCTTATCAATAGGAACATATTTTCAAAACTTGGTTTAATTCACTTCTTGAATCTTCCATTGTCTCTTCAGAAATAATAAAAGGTAAATGTCATTTAGTGGCATTTAATCAAAGTGAACTCATTAGTGAAAAAAGATATTTTCTGGTGCAAACACCCTTAAACGGGATATGAGATTAAAACGTGATATAACTTCCCATTACTTAAATACCACTAAACATTCTAACCAGCGCAGTGTGCGAAACTCCTATGATGGCGCACACACTTTGCTCACACCTCTGTCAAGTCTGCCCTAGATAGCATCTTAGTCCTCCTTGGACTCTAGCCTTGAAACTCAAAAGGACGTTTCTTATCCCTAATCGGTTATTGTTTTACATGTTAGTGACCACGACAGCTCCGGTAGGACATGTCTGACTAGATATAACTCCAGTCCTTGTATGACCTTCCAGTCTTAAGTGTTCATATTCTATGGGTGGACAAATTCTGGCTGCTTATTGTTGTACAAAATTTGAAGATCACCAACAACATGGAGTGAAAACTAAAAATCTAGGTAGCGTTTGAAACAATTTTTGTTTTTAGTTTTTTGTTCAGTTTTGAAACGTAGAAAAAATATTGTCGTTTGACAGACAATTTTAGTTTTTTTTTTTACCTTCAGTTTTATAAATCCGTTTTCAAAATAATTAAGTCTATTTTTTAAAACACCATTTTGGATTTTTCAGTTTTTTTTATGGAACATTTTTCAACTTTTGTTAGAAGCATTTTATGTCTCTTCTTCCCTTCAATATTCATGACCAACACTTATCACCCAAGAATGACCAACACCCCTGAACACCAAACTACGAACACTGCCAACCACCACAGCCATTGACCGCCGATCTGCCACCACCACTGATCAACATACCCGAACACTAAACTTGCCAACACTACTAACCACCATAGCCACTGACCTCGCCACCGCCACCGCCACCGCTACCACCACCAGTGATTAACACCCACAAACACAGCCAACAACCATAGCGACTGATAACCACTACCATTGACCAATACTGCCGAACACCTCTAAATCCAATTCACCATCATACCGACCACCATTGATTCTATAACAAATACCATAAACAAATTTCATCCATCGATTAGTCCTAGTATCTTTGATTTGCATAGGTAAATTCCAAACTAATCATACTTTTCACTCAATCAAACCAATGATGCCATAATTCACAAGCTAGTGTGTTACTATTTTTTTTTTTTGATGCAAAGTGTGTTACTATTATAGCAATAGTTGGACGATGGCATAGGAGATGTGTTGGTCATTGTGGGAGTACTTCTAGTTGTTGAACAAAAGAGCTCAGAAAAAGCTCTCAAGTATTAGAAAATGAAAGAAAAAAAGAAAGGAAAAACTGAAAAGAGAAGAGAGAAAAAAAAATAGAAAAAAAATCGAAAACTAATTATGTAAAATTGTAACCCATCAGTTTTGTAAAATGATAATAATAATAACTCAAAGAGGTTTTCGTTTTTCAAAGAACAAAAACTGAAAACTGAATGAGTTTTGACCACGCCCTAATTAAGTTCAATTGAAAATTTTCGATAAGAGTCGTAGAAATTTGAAGGTGCTGAGACAATAGTACATGATAACTGATTTGAAGGTGCTTAAACCCAACACTTTAAAACGCCACTGTAACGGAAATTGTAATCATAAGAAACAGATTACATAACCAAAAGTTACGCTTAGAATTGCCTCCGAAAAGTAACAGAGTGCATTTTATTCAGTTTTGCTAATTATCTTTAAATCTACGTTATTGTCCTCAATTTCATTCTCCTTACGGTCCGTTTGGAACCAATTCTTTTAGGATTTGGATTTCATATTTGAAATTGGATTTGGAATTCAATTCACTTTTTTTGTTTGAAACGAAAGAGAATTCAAATCACAGAATTCCAATTTTGTGTTTGGAGAACAGAGTAAATGGAAAGATAATACATTTTTAGACAATTATATCCTTGACTTACAATGAAAAACAAATTACGGTAAGTGGTTTCAAGTGTGCTAGTGCCACCACATGGTGGCGGTGGCGGTGGTAGTGACAGCACTGCACGGGGTAGCAACATCGACGGTGAAAGTGGTGAGGTGGTCAAGTGATGGTAATGATGGTATTGGTGGTATTGAGGTGTAACAAGGTGTAATTGGTGGTCATCAACTGACGTCAATAGTGATGCGATGATAGTAGTTGTGTCGGTGGTGGCAATAGTGGTGGCGGTGGCGGTGGCAGTAGTGATGTTGGCAGCGGTGATGGTGGTGGTGGCGGCAGTAGCGATGGTGACTGTAGTGGTGGTGGCGGCGGCGGTGGCAATATGGTGGCAGTGGTGGTGGCAGTAGTGGTGGCGACAGTGGTGATGGTGGTGGCATTATTGGTGGCTATGGTGGCTGTGGCGGCAACAGTGGTGGTGGTGGTAGTGGTGGCAATAGTAGTGGCGGTGACAGTAATGGTGGCGATGGTGGTAGTTATAGCAGTACTAGCGGTGCTGGTGGTGGCAATAGTGGTGGCAGTAGTGGTGGCGACGGTGATAGTTGTGGCAGTACTGGCGGTGGCGGTGGCAGTAGTGGTGGCGGTGGTTGTAGTGGTGGTGGCGGTAGTGTTAGCGGTGGTTGTGGCAACAGCGACAATGGCGGTAGTGGTGGCAGTGGTGGTGACGACGACGGTAGTGGTGGTGGTAATAGTGGTGGTGGCAGTAGCGGTGCCGGTGGTGGTAGTAAAAGTGATGTGGCTGTAGCGGTAATGAAGATGGTGGTGGTGGTGGTGGGTTCATTGTTGGAGAGATCCTGAAAATGGTAAGATATGTAAATAATTACTTTTAATTCAAGTAAATCGAAATCCCATGAAATCCGACCATTTTTCTTCGGATTTCACACTAGAGAAACAAATCCAGTCAAATCCCATGAAATCCAATTCCTTTTTTTAATGTTCCAAACAACAAAATTTGAGGATTTGAAATGAAATCTCATCAATTCCATGGTTCCAAACACACTCTTAGGAACAAGTAGGCCAGCATTCGATAACCAATGATCATCACCAACATAGCTCCCACTTCAGCTCCACCACTGTCGAGCCTTTGCCCTTGGATGGAAGGGGTGTCACAAGAACCTGATCCATGCTGCAAACCGGAGCATTTGTACTGAATCTTTAGGAGAAGCCTGTATGTGTGATAGTTGAAAGATACATATCGCACCCATGACATGAAAGGTGGAACCTTCTGCAGCCATATACAAATAAACAAGCCAAAATTCATTGACCCATGTTGTTTTCTCCAAATTATCACGTGTAAGTAATTCAGCTCGAGCTGATTCTCCTTAAACTTTTTTATGCCAACGTAAGGAACAAATTACTTAGGTATAAGGCCATCTTTACCTGGATAAAGAATCCACCAGCTAACATGAATGCCATAACAACTATTGAAGCCAAGGTTGTTGCTTTCTTCACATCCATGAATGCTGCGCCTATGGCCAGTCCTAGACCCTGCAGTTGATTTGCAGTTCATAAATGTATTACTTCTCGCATGACATTTCACACATCAGAGACACAAAATCATGGCAACCCAGGATTTATGAGGATGTGTTAGCTTCCTAATGCCATATCTTTTGCATAAAGTTACAAAGTCGTCAGTAATGTTAATTTATTGCATGATGTACAATATGGTGTATCCTTTCTTTTGACTTGTACCTAAACGATTAACATGTGTATTTCCTATTGAGTAGTGATTTCGAAGGGGTACCTGAGAAGCAACAATGCTGAGGAAAATTGTAAGTAGGGTAAGCAAAAATGCAAGGAAGCTTGGCTGCAGTCCCACCATGAAATAGACTATCACCAGGAACACTAAAGGCAATATGAGGTCCAAAGGAAGATCACTGGTGTTTCTCGCTACCAAGTATGCACTGAGTCTGTACATGCCCACCGACCTCTCTTTGACTAGCATGGCCCTTTCTTGAGGGAAGGTGAAAATGGCTGTAAATAGAGGGAAAAAGGCCCAGAATACTGAAATGAAGAACAAGAGTCCTTCCTGCATGTCAAACAAATCAAACTCAGTATGAAAGCATAATATAAGCTTGTAGTGTCTCAATGAACAAGTAATCTTATCCTCTGATATAAAAAATTTCACTGTTGGAATTTAAATAGAAATCTACAAGGAACACGGCCTAGACATTATGCAGTAGTCTAAGATACAGTAGTAAGGTCAGAAGTTTGGAGAGGAGTACTAATATCTCTAATTCTGTGTGGGGAAATTACCAAACCTTTGTGCAGATGGTTCCGTGAAGTCCTGTCTAAAGGATACTTGTCTTGAATTGTAACTGGTCTGCCGATTCGTATGCATAAAAATCTATTTTGAGAGTCCTTCTAGTGTTAATAGAGGGAGCTCTGTACAACTCTCGGGGTTGGTACATCTCCAGGCATAAAGCCCCAACATACTGAAACTCTTTTACACTCATCCTATCATATATAGTGTGCTTCCACTGACAGGACATTAGTAAAAACCAGAACAATAAGCATCAGTACCTGGTCTTGAAGTTGCTTGGGAGAAGAAGCAGCTGAGTGCCACCAAAGGAGTCCTACAATTAAAGCAGTGGTAATAACTTGGGTTATTCGGATACTGCTAAGATATTCATGACGCCTCTCCTTAAGGCCTCTCCTGAAGAGAATCGAGAACTGTTCTCCCCAACGTGCTCCTGGCTCCCTTGAGTTTAGCCAATCCAGCTTCTCAGGATTTTCCTCAATCAGCGTAGGCTTCAGAAACCTTGTTTTTTTCATGTTCGCAGCTCTTGCTTCATAAGCCCCTAGAAAGTACTTCAATAAATAAAAACATTATAATTAAGATCTGTTGTATATTATTTTTTTGGACAATCTCTATGTCCTATGCCAATTTGAAGGGCGAAAGGAAAGATCATATGGAGCTGATATTAATATGTCACAGATAGAATCAGCATATGAACAAAAGTGGACATATATTGGATCAACTTGAGGGAGAACAAAATTAAGAATGTGACCAAAGAACCTGGGCTATATGGTGGTTGTTACCTCTTGGGCATCAGATGATGAAAAGTCCCAGTCATTATGTTTATAATTTTGGCTAGCATGTAAGAACTTATCCTTCAATTCTGAAGGAACAGATTTGTCCTTCATGTTTCCATTTGCAAGATCGATGAGGAACTCAGCTGGATTCATGGCTATACAAGGAGAACAACCAATTGATGAGAAATATGGCATTGCATCCGAGGCTTTTCCAGAGTACAATGAGCTTCCTTTCCCCAAGAGAATTAACTTGTCAAACTTTGTGAAGAGCCTACTTGATGGCTGATGTATTGTGGCCACCACTGTCTTTCCTGCCTGCAAGACAAGTATAGTTTGCTGTTATGCTCTACATACCTTGAGTAGTGAGATTATTACAAAGTCATAAGTTACGCAGATAATTACTCTCAATTCTGGTCAATTATAGTGTGTTGTTTTTGTAACGAGTAAGGTTAATAGGAAATATCGGGCTTGCTTGTTTCTTCTTATAAGATTACGATGTCTCTTTCTAAGGGACGATTGAAGTATGAAATATCCAGTTCTGAAAAAGTTCAGTACCTGAGCAATGTTATGCAGCATCTGAACAATCCAAAGTGCTGTGGTTGAATCTAGACCAGATGTTGGTTCGTCTAAAAATAGAAGTGATGGGTTCAGCAGAATTTCATTCCCAATGCATACTCGTTTTCTTTCACCACCCGAAACCCCTCTCACCAATGCTCCACCCATTATTGTATTTTGGCACCTGAAAGAAGACATCATTTTATCCTTTTCAATCAACTTCATCATATTAAACTGCAAACTTGTGGTGTTTCCATTTGCCATGTAAATGGGACAAAGGATTGTAAAGTCCTACGCGTCTCCAAATGGTATCCAAAATTTTTAGTTCTCCAAACTGTTCATTTCCCAGTCCTGAAAAAGCATCCTATGCTATGACAGTGCCACTTAATAATCTAAGATGCGCATTTGACTGAATGAATCCCTTACGTATCCCTGGCTACTTGTAAGCATCCCTTACGTATACAACAAAAAGTCTCTCAATCTCGCAAGTAACTTACAATTGCAGGACTTGCTCAACAAAAAGTCTCTTGTTGTATTAGCTAAAACAGTGGATTCAACTATGATAATTGATTTGTTACACGCTTGAAGTTGAACATGAAACCATATGTCAAGTAGCACGAAGAGGCACCTTTCAAGACCAAGCTCGCCTATAACGTGCATGGCTCTTTCCTTTTTCTCTTCTTTGGATAATGTGCTAGGAAGACGAAGCAGGGCAGCATAAGTTAAGGTTTCTTTGACTGTAAGATGTGGAAACACAACGTCATCTTGTAACACAAAACCAATCCTGTTTAAGCACAATCATGTGATGATTAGCTAGTCGTTAATTAAGCACGTAGAAAAACTCTGTACCACAACTATTTTTTTTCTCGAATAACCTGCTGTTTTTATCTCGCTCATCACATCACGTTTATCGTGTGATGAGAGATATAAACACTACCAACACATATACCTTCGCTTCAGTGATTTGCCATATGGTTGATCGTTGTAAGTGATGGTACCCTCATTGTTTTTGACCTTTCCACTGAGGAGGTTAAGTAGTGTTGTTTTACCACCCCCAGATGGTCCCATGAGGGCAAGAACCTCTCCTGGGCTCACTGAACCAGTGATTCCATGCAGTATCCGTTTTTCTGCAGTCGAGTGCTTCTCCCCTTTGACCGTTACCTTGTATTTGACATCTTCAAACTGCAAATTCACAAGCAATGAAGCAGATAGGACCGGAGTTGTTCTTTGCGAAAAAGAAAGTAGAAATGAGGGTATAAACTCTCCAAAATTGAGATTCAGATCCCAATCCGCTGAAGTTCCTTTAGGAACAAGGAACAAGGTTAATTTTGTCGCTATAAATATCAAACTGTTTTGTTGCAAAAAGTTGGGTTTAGTGACAAACAATACTTTAGAGACGATATTCACTTTTCTATACGTTTAAGACAGAGAGAGGGATCGGAATCCCTTGTAATCTAGATTAGGAAAACGGAAGTCTCTGAAAAGAAAACCGCAAAAACAACCTCGAGACGTATGGGTAATGTAGGTTCCATATGCATTTTCCTCCAACACGGATCTTCCTCGGCAACTGATGAAGATTGCTTCATATTACTACCTTCTGCTTATACAACAAGAGCTAGTTAGCAGTAACAATACAAGCTACTCGAACTCAATTTTCAAACTGAGTCTTATAGCAAGTCTTCTGATGCATAGGAAAAGAGAAAATCTTCAAACTCCAATTTTATTCCAAATTTTCTATGCATTTTCTCCTTTGCTGAACTCTCTTAACAAAACCGCAAATGTCAGACGAGAGGGAAAAAAAATGTACAAAGCTGTATTAGTTTGTTCAACCACTTCCTTTGGTCTAAGATTTGATCACTTTAGAAACCAAACGTTTAGTAAAAGTTAGCCAGCTGTAGTGAAAACTGATTACAGCTTACTTCGGCTAGGGCTCTGCGGTCTCCGGGCATGAGAGACATTGCCATCAGAAGGAAATGAAGACCCAGAAATCGCGAGGAATCCCATTCCATCACCAGAACCCCAGTTTAGATTGGTGCCTTCTTCATCATAACCACCAGCTGTGACATTGTTGATAAGTTCATCTATGTTCAGTATGAATTGAGCACTCAGAGATTTTGCTTTACGGATAGTTTTTCCTTGTGGTGATGAACTCATTTTCAGTTCAAAGCTTCGCGTCTTCTGCGTGTGAATCTTACTTTTGCTGTCCCCCGAACTTGATAGAATTGAGGTTTGGCTTATTCCTGAAGGTACAAGAGCAGCAACCCGGCCAGCCTTTAGAAGAAATGCAGTTTCGTCCACTTTGTTCAAGTCATCCGAGCACCCGAAAGTTTCTCTTTTCACCTCCATCAGTGGTAAACTGATATATCATAGTACAACCACAAAGTTAATTGCAGCCAAACGAGGGCTCTTGGCAGTGTAAGAATACTCAATGAAGGTTATATCAGCATATATTCTAGTTTAAACAAGGAATGAAGTATCCAACTTCCAGACTATTATATACAAGCATTCTACGATTTTTGATATCTTTCTTTGGATGACTTAATTAAGAAAGAAAGGGAAGGCTGTTTCTCCTTTTGTAAGCTAATTTTAAAAAAGCACTTGCTAATTTTAAAAAAGCATGCATGTTTGATCTGTGTGAGCATGTGAATCTAGTGCAGACATAGTTGCAAAATAAGGGTTCATATCTCTCACCAACAAACATTTCAGGTAACGAAGAAGAAATCTCCATTATTGTAGAAAAAAAAAAGTGTGAATAGATAAATCAATCCCATGCTAAATTTTTGATATACTGAACTCTGGTACATGAAGAAATGAACACAGAAGAGAGTTAGAAAGAAGATTACTTGTAGGCAAAGTTGCGGGCAGTTATTCGAATTCTCAGGAAGGAAGAGAGAAGCTCATACAAAAGTAATTTTAAGAGTTCTCAAATAGAGTATATATAGAGACCTACCCTTATAATCTCGGGTGACTCAAGTACCATAATGCATTCGGGTGACTCCATTTCATTTGCAAGTGCCTTGTCTCTCAATCAATGCTCTTGTCGGACATTGAGTGTAGCTAAAAATATTACTTTCCGTACCAGTATATATTGGTAAGGTCAAAAATCCAGAGTGTCTTTGGCCCTAAAGCATCAACTATGGTTTTGCTACAGCCATGGTTGTCACTGTAGGATCTAATTCTCCCTTCACTGTCAATATACCGTCAATCTTCAGTGCCGCTTTCACTACAAACTTTATAGTGAATTTCAGTAACAATTTTGCAAGGTGCGCCCAATGCAGTGGCGAGGCCACCTCTGGGAAATTATTTCCACCATGAGTGTTGAGGGGAAATAAGAATTAAATTAGCCATCTAAAACACAAAAAAAGATAAAGACAATGACAGAGTTAATTAAGGTGAACTTGCCCACCTTAAATCAGTTAGAATAAGTAAAGGGTCGTCCACCTTAAGTAATTTGATCATTAAAGAACTTGTGAAAGCGGTTTTTCCAGTTTTCCCCATGTATGCATAAGTTTCTAGCCTCACAAATCGCTACCTGTTATAGAACTGCTACTAACCATATTTAACAATACTAGCACAGAATCCCGTGCCAAGCACGGGATTATTTATTAACAGTAATTTATTTTAGTATTTTTGAAATGCATAATAAAATATATTGAACAATTTTAAAATTTTATGGTTATTTCATGAAAGATAGTTACTTTAATTTTTGGTCTGAATTTCTTGTTATAAAATAAATTAACCCTTCTGGTGACATATCAATAAGTAATGTCCTTGTGCGTATTTGCTAATTTCGATTTGGTAACTACATAGATGAACAAACATTAAAAGTTTATTTAGTACACAAAAAATAAAAAGTAAATTTTACTGATAAAAATATGCGGAGAACATATTGAGATCAATTTGCTATTGCATAAGACATTTTTATTATTTTCTAAGTATCTTTTAAAAATAATTTGTACCTTTGAATGGGTTGCCCATAACGTTAATTACATATTAGTTTAATTTTGATAGAGAAAATTTTGGTCCATATATTTGTTTATAGAATGTGAATTATAAAAGTTAATCAACACGACTAATTAAATAAAGATGATGTGGCATTTTTAGAAGCAAATGAAATCTACCAACAAAGTATACAGAGAAAATAGTAATCAGTGCATGAGATAATTATATAAAGTTTAAAAAGTTTAACAAACATGACTATATATAGGATAGTTTAAAACCTCATAGTAAGGATATTGTTGAACAAAATTTAACTAACAATTCACAAATTATACAATAAGCATGCTTACTAAGTAAGATTTGTCTTCCGATATAATAAGGTTTTCAATCTAAGTTTTAGTCTACATTCATCACAAAATAACTAATATCTTCTTAGATTTTATACGTAATTCTAATTGGAATTATAAAAGTTAACATAAAATCATAAATGGTTTGTAGAATTTAGAATGCTTAAGAGTTTAATTACTCACAACTAAAATATCATAGAAAAAAATTTGGTTCAAATTTTTTTTCAACATAGAATTAGTTGAATTTAATAAATGGTTACATAATTAAGGTTTTAAATTTACTGTTTTCATATATCTCATATGAAATTTGCATATTATGGTATTTTTACATTTAACCAATGCGACTAAATAGGATATTGCAAAACTTTAGAGTGAAAAAATTACTAACCAAAATCTTTAACCAACATATTTATCAAGTTAGATTTATATTTGAATTTACAGAAAACTTAAATATGAATTTGAAATAGTACCTTATTTTTCTTATTAATATTTCATGTTAGAGAGCTTTTTCAATATATAATATTCAAATAAAGTCATAATAGGTTACTATATTGGTTAGAAAATTTGAATGTTTCAAATCGATTTCTAAATTGCATAACGCTTATTATTTAAATGTTTAATGTATTTGCTAATCTAATTAATTGCAAAATTAAGGACCCCGTTCAAAACAATGTTTGAAAATCTTTAGCAATATTATTATATATAACATTAGTTTTTATAACTCTTATTATGTTAGAAACACAATGCAATGAGGTGTCATGAGTTATCATTGTATTTCTCGCCTCAGTTATTAAATATTATAGCTCATGATCTCAAGTCAAGCTCGAGTAAGTTAATAAAATATTTTTAAAAGTTACAAAAAGTGTATCAATGCATACCGCATTTTAAGAAACAAAAAGATATTAACATCTTATGAAAAAAAAAATCTACTTTTGCTAAGACTATAGCCCGTTGGTGAGAAATTTTTATTGCTTTATTTGTAACAGCTTCGAGTAACTTGTCAAGACTATATTATTAGGTTCTTTTAGTGGTCCAGCCTATAACATTTCAAAATCAAGTCTCTTAGCTTGAAAAGTTAGGTTAAGAGTTCTTTATCTTTTGAATCATAAATGTCATAATCCATTCTTATCTTCTTCATGAATCATTATTTCAAAAAATTACCAATTTATTAAGATACGAACGTGATATCCAGTAGAATATTTTTCGTCTCATACACATTTAGAATTGTAATTTTGATTAGATGATCATACAATTGTTGCGGAGTATTTGCATTGGTATATATGTTTGCTTTAGTTCCTTCGAACTATAAGTTTAAAGAATGATGAGTATATTGTGTTACAATGTCGTCGCTAGATTTTTGCGTTCTTTAAACTTTTCTTTTACATCGTCAAACAGTAACGTAACATGAACAATCTACTCATTGTTCTTTCAACTTACAGTTCAAATGAACTAAAGCAAATATATATGCGTACGCAAATATTATACAACAATTGCATGCCAATCTAATCAAGGTTTTAATAGTCAAAGTCAAAGGCTAATACGTAAATATACATTTGTAGCATAGAGTTTAAACGTTGTAAAGTTGGTAAAGAGTTTGATTTGTTTTTTAAATCCTTATATATGGGATATAACCAATGTGGTGATTGTGAGGTCTTATTTAAAAAGATGACTTATAATTTGTTTATTAAATCTATATATCACATTATTCATTTCTAACGATGATTTTTTATGTATATTATGTATATATCTATATATATCAATAATGATGGTACATTTAACTCAATTAGAATTTCATATTTTTCCCTTCTAAATCTCATATGTTATTTTTGTTCTATCGATAGATGATTTTTTATATTAACATTAAAGAGTGGTTTTAATAAAACAATAGTCAAAATTAAGTCATAATAAGTTATTGTATTGATTAGGTTGAGTTCTAAAATATTTAGAATTATTTTTTTAAATTATACAACTCTCATTATACTTGCAACATTAATCAAATTTAAAAATAAGGTACCTATCAAAATTCAAATCAATTGATAGATCATTTTTTTTCCTTGTAACATTAATTTTTTCTTCTAAATCGAAAGTATTATATATATATATATATATATATATATATATATGAGTTTTTATATTCATATTAGAGAGTGCTTTTGAAGATATAATAGTTAATATTAAGTCTTGATAAGTTAGTATAAAGATTAGGTTGAGTTTTAGGATGATTAAAATTAGTTTTTGAATTACATAGGACTTACAGAAAACCTTTATTACTCCTTAAAAAATAATTACATATAAGAATAAGGATTTCATCAAAATTTAAATTAGTTAATTGATCACATTTCTATTTTAAATCTCATAGGTTATTGTTTGAGTCTATGAATTTTAATTTTCATATTAGAAAACACTTTTGAGGACATAGTTGTCAAAATAAAGTCTTAATAGATTAGCATATTATTGATTACGTAGAGTTTTAGAATGATTAGAATTAATTTTTAAATTAACTTTTTCTTCTAAATCAAAAATATTATTTTAGTTATATATATATATATATATATATATATATATATATATATATATATATATATATATATATATATATATGAGTTTTTAAATTCATATTAGAGAGTAGTTTTGAAGATACAATAGTCAATATTAAGTTCTAATAAGTTAGTATAATGATAAGGTTGAGTTTTAGAATGATTAGAATTAGTTTTTGAATTTTAAGGACATAATTTTCAAAAAGAAGTCTTAATAGATTAGTATATTGATTAGGTAAAATTTTAGAATGATTAGAATTAGTTTTTAAATGAAATAAAACTTGCTAATATAGAAGTTAATTAATCTTAAAATTAGGATCTAATGACGTGTCATATAAAGAAAAGACGATGTGTCGCGTAAATAATTTATCGATCAATGTCTTTCTCGCTTCGCTTATTATATATTATATAGATAGTATATGCGGTCGAACGAAGATCCAACCAAGCATAATTACATACTAAATTCTTCCATTCAAACTTACCTTTGGAATACATTCAACTTTGATCTAGACCAATACATGTTAGTTTAGCCGTGCATACGAGGACCATCTGGTATCACCCTTACGAACAGTTACTATCAAGAGGCTAAAGGTGTCTGCCACAAACGGATTATACAAGGATTATACAAGTTTTGGTGTCTGATACATGTTGCATATATTAACCTAATCATAAGGTCGGAGCCTTGTTTGGCTTCGCTGTTCATAGTACACAAAAAACCAGGACCATTTAATTGAGCTAGCTGGCAACTATCTTAGCCATCATGTGATCACAAAAACCTGGCTAGAGAGTTAGGATCCGTGGTACATATACAAGGCTCAGTTGTGTCTATCACTTTGGTCGGTGCCCTGTACTCTAGGGCAAACCTGTTTATGGAACCATGAGGGCTGTCACCTTCTAGCCAGGATGTGGTCATGGCAACAAAATACGGCAAGTGAGGCAGACCGAAACCGATTGCGATTCCGGGACCTTACAGCGCTTAAGTCCTTTCTCTAACTTCCTACTCTTTTCCACTTGCCGAATTGTCAACATTCATGTCCTGGCACACTCCACGGGGAACAAAAGATGAAAGAGACTTTTTCGTGGGAAAAAAGAATTTACCATGAAATTTCTTTTTCTTTGGTGCTTCTGGCTAAAAAAATTGCAACTGAAGGGTATGCCACTTTGTATTAAATATGCCACAATATGTCGCCTCTGAACAGAAAATTACAAATATATGTTTTCCAAGAATTCTTCAGGCAAATGAATTTGGCTATCGATACATAACTGCTTCCGTCTCATAATTTTGGCATCATTTTAATTTTGGAAGTCAAAACATATTAGGAACAAATCACATAAAAAGTTTGCTATGCTATGTCTAAGGAAAAACCTATCTTAGCTCATATCATCTTCAGAAGGTAAATGTGGTATGTCAAGTGACATTTTGCTACCTATCTAAAAATCGTACCAAATTTTTAAAAATCTTCACCTTTTTGCTTTTCTGCTATGGTTTTAGTGTAATTGCACAATTTACAACACAAAAGAATAAGTGTAAAGAAGAAAAAGAAACACCGGCGAGTACTCTTCATGTTGCTACCACCATCTTCATTACATGAACGGTGTGAAAACCAAGTACCAGAGAGGATAGAATACTCAAATTCAAAAGGAATGCAGTTGTACTTATTGTTTAATTTGGCTGATAATTCATACTACTGTCGTACCAAGAGACTTTCTTTAATTCCTGCCCATATTTTGGTTGTGGGAGTCTTTAAGGGGAAGGCTACCTTCATTGTGTAACTATACTCACCTGACCTCCTATGGGCCCAAAAGAATAAGTAAATTACGTCAAAGTTCCATCAAATGTTGTCCTTGTCAAACAAGAGAAATTAAGCTCGGAGACCCAAGTGATGAATAGTCGGAGAAGGTACCTTTTCGAGTGATGTGATTCATCTTTCAAAGCCTACTTTTAAGTGGAAATGGACTCATCAATGGCTAAAGAAGAGGCCAGTATATGAACTTAAGCACAACATTTTTCTTTTGATGATCGTATAGTCATTTTCATTGCCGACTGATGCTTAAGGAACCTCTTTCGTACTGTTCCTGTGCCTGATAAACAAGATGACAATCTTACTTACTGTGGGTAATACCATATTCAGATATATGAATGTGCATTCCTTGACATGAAGTCGAGGCTTATGCATTACTTTTTTTTGAGCACATACGCTTGTGTATGAACCATTTGACTAGCAAGCGAATGCAGCAACATGAAGAAGGTTTGAGTACAACAGCAAATTAACAAAATAGAATAACAGCACAACAGCAAGCAAATGGAAATGATTGCAATATCATACATACCCAAGTTTGGATACAACTTAAAAAAGCTTCAGGCCACTAACGGGCTACACATCTACAAAACAAAACAAAAAAAAAAGCAAATAAATAACAACAAAAGCTATCTACTGGAATTCAGAAAGGAGTATCCCGTTGGATCAGCACTGCATGCCTCCAATGCCAGCTGCTGCTCCTCTGCCTCGGTCAACTCGACACCCACCTCAATAATCCGCCTCTCCAAGTCCTCATGTTACCTCTCTAAGTCCCCCCGCTGCCTTCAACCCATCTACTCTCATGGCTACGACGGCCAGCACCGCCATCACATCACCAACCCTGCCTCACGACCTGACATACTCTGTCAACCAACCCACTCGCAAACCGATCAGCTCAAGGGATGCAAGCTCAGTGCGAAATCGCCGCCACCACATCGGCAATCCATATCGGAACTCGGGCTGCTGCTACACTAGACTGATAAGTACGCTAGCCCAGAAGACCCCCCTCAGTGTCGCGCTCGTCCCAAAAGTCTTTGGTTATCTCCCCCTAACCGCCTCCAACGGCTCCCTGCCGCATACAGGCCAAGTCCATCCAAAGGTGCCTCATCATTCCGCTCAACTACGGCCGCTCCCCTCAGGACATCCGTTGTCTTCGTGACTCTGCCATATGCTGGGCAGGCGCCCTTCCACTGGCCATACTCGAATGCATCGTTGTATGAGTAGCGCCAGCATCCACCTCAAACGATGCCAATATTACGTGCTCCCGTGGGGCTCCGCTAAGATAGTGTTATCCTCTAGCAAATGTCCTCAACTCCCCTAAGCAGTGCTTGTGGCGGCAAAGGCCCGACACTTGTCGTATGTGCCCCCTCAGCCGTAGGCACCTCCTCGACCACGATCTCTACATCGACTGAGTTGTCCTTGCCTTGTCCAGGGGCCTCATCCTATACATTAGCCATTTCCCAACCCGCATCTCGGTCGTCATGCTCGGGATCCCCAAACCCTCCTTGGGAGTGAAATCATTACCGTTTTGCGACAGACTCAGCCAACTATCATGATCTCCGATAAGGCCCCTATATGCTCCGAAAAGTCAGCCTTGTTGTAAGCCTCAGCATCATCATCCTCCGGGCCCAGCCCGTCATCGCCGCCCTCATCCTCCTCACCGTCCTCCTATCAAGAAAACAAGAACACACGCCAACTATACAAATGCAACACTTTCCTGAATCAGGAGTTGAAGCTTACTTTAATATCAGGTAGCCTCACGTGCCCTCTTCTGCCCGTGTGCTCATGAGACTGAACTACCTGTAGAAAATAATAAAGCAGGAAGAGTGGTGTATAAAACCTCACTACCAGAAGAAAACAAAGTTGTATAACTCTCTCACAGGAAGCTCTCGTAATAGACCTCACGAAGAGAAAACACTCAATAGATGAAGAGGTAAACAACAGAAGAATAAAATGCTTGTGAAGGGATACTATATTCAACTAAAGGACTGCGCGCCTATATATATATGCTTACAACACTCCATGGCGTGCATGATGCACGTTCTCCACCTCCACTCCTAAAACTAAGCAACAACTCTACTAACCCATTACTCCACATACTAGGATCATGCTAAGGACTCAGTAACAAACCACTAACATAAACCACTAACATATAGTTAACCCACGAGCTGGTGTTGACTACTTCAATACTCCCTCTCAACACTAGCTCCTCCTTTGTTTGCCATCCTAAGCTGACGACGGAAACTCTGGAACTTGTTTTCACTTAAACTTTTTGTCAACAAATCTGCAACTTGATTTTCCGTTCTGACATGCTACAGCTTGATCTCCTCTTGCAAGACCTTCTCTCTAATGAAATGATAATGCACTTCCACATGCTTAGTCCTTGCATGAAAAACTGGATTCTCGGCCAAACGTATTGCTGACAAGTTATTACAATACAAAGAAATTGGATACTCTATTGGCTGATGCAAGTCCTCCAATAGTTGCAAAATCCAAGTGCTCTCTTGAGCTGCCATTGCCACTGCTCGGTACTCCGCTTCTGTGGTTGACAAAGACACTGTTGGTTGTCTTTTGCTACACCACGAAACTACTCCAGACCCAAGCGTGAAAATATACCCGGTAGTTGAGCGTCGGGTATCATGGTCACCTGCATAGTCAGCATCACAAAAGCCAACTAGCTTACAATCTCCACCTTTCTTGTATATAATTCCATAGTCAAGTGTACATTTGACATATCTCAAAATCCCTCAAACTGCTTCCAAATGAAGCTTCTTAGGATTTTGCATGTACCGACTCATCACGCCAACTGCATAAAAAAATGTCAGGTCTTGCTAGAGTTAAGTAGATCAAACTACCCACCAACTTTCGGTACATCGTCGCTTCTTTCAAGTCGTTTCCTTCATGAGCACACATCTTAGCGTTTGGCTCCATCGGCGTTGAAATTCGTTTGCAATTTAGCATTTCAAACTTCTTCAACAGATCTTTAGAATACTTTTGTTGATGGAGAAAGATTCCTTCTTCACTACGGTCAATCTCCAAGCCAAGGAAGTGGTTAAGTTGTCCAAGCTCTTTCATTAGGAAGCGAATTGAAAAATTCTCCTTTGTTTGGAGAATTTCTTCCTCACAATCTCCTGTAATTAAGAATCAGATCATCTACGTACACTAGCACAATGGCTAGTTTTCTTCCAACAGCTTTGACAAATAAACTGGAATCCGCCGTTGCTACCGAATATCCACTGAGTAAGAAATTCAGCAATCTTACCATACCACGCCCTCGGTGCTTGCTTTAATCCGTAGAGAGCCTTCCGAAGCTTACACACATACTCAGGATGATCTCGACTTTGGAAGCCCATCGGTTGACACATGTAAATCTCCCGATCCAACTCGCCATGAAGGAATGCATTATTTACATCCATCTGCCATAAATTCTAATCCTTGCTAGCTGCAAGTGCAAGTAGAACTCGCACACTTGTAAGCTTTGCAACTGGACTAAACGTTTCATCATAATCTAGTCCATATTGTTGAGAAAACCCCCGAGCTACTAGACGAGCCTTATGTCTCTCAATTGATCCATCTGTATGAAGCTTTATCTTATAAACCCATTTGCAAGAAATAGGTTTGACATCTCTCAGCTTTGGCACGAGCTCCCAAGTTTGATTCCGTTCTAATGCCTCGATTTCATCTTCCATAGCTTTAATCCATTTTGGATTTTGAGATGCTTCCTCATATGTCTCTGGCTCTTTTTCATCTGTTTTTTCCATGATGGCGACGTTGGCATACTTGGGATTTGGCTTTCTCGTTCTTGCTGACCTTCTGAGGAGAGGTGTTTCCACTCCACTAGAATCACCTTCTTCGCTTGGTTGTTGATACACACTAGTTTGCCAAGGATTTTGAGCCACGTCTTCTTCGGCATTACCTTCGTCGACTGTACCATCAACTTCGCTCAGGGGGATCTGAGAAGATTCTAATGCCTCTTTAAAAATATATGAGTTAGGGAGTAGTTCCTCATCTGAGGACCACCACGAAGAAGCTTCATCAAACACCACATTTCGGGATGTGTAGCACTTCCCAGTTACTGGATCACAGCACCGCCATCCTTTCCTTTGATTTTCGTATCCTACAAAGATACACCTAACAGCCTTTTTGTCCATCTTGCTACGTAAATGATCAGGTACAAATACATAGCATACACAGCCAAAAACTTTGAAATAACTTACAGTATGCTTTGTGCTCCATAATTTCTCGAAGGGTGAAAGGAAACTTAACCTTTGTTGAGGAAGTCTATTGATCACAAATACAGTCGTCCTCATTGCTTCTGCCCAAAATCGCCCAGGAACATTTTTAGCGTGAAGCATACTTCAACATATTTCGGCCAGGTGCCTATTCTTCCTTTCTGCTACGCCATTTTTGCTGCGGTGTGCTAGAGCATGTGAACTGATGGCATATCCTGCATTCTCCAAGGAAATCTGAGAACTCATCTGAGGTATACTCTCCTCCGTTGTCGGTGCGTAGACAACGAACTTTTTTGCCAACCTCTGCTTCTGCTTCCTTCTTGAACTCTCTAAACTTTAAAAAAGTCTCAGATTTTTCCTGCATAAAGTAAACCCTTACATACCTCGAAAAGTCATCAATGAAGGTCACCGTGTACTTCATCCCACCGATGAAAGCTTGTCTGACCGGCCTAAACACATTAGAGTGTATTAACTCTAATGGTTCCTTTGCTTTAAATTTGGACTCTTCAAATGGCAACTGGTGTGGTTTTCCATACTGACAGCCTGCACACACCGTGTCTATTCTCACTTCAATTTGAGGAAGTCCCTTTAGCATCGACTTCTTCATCATCACATCTAGCTAGGAATAGCTAACATGACTTAGCCGAATATGCCATAAATTAGCAGTCTCTTTCCTCCTTGCCTTGTCTACATATACAGTCTCTGCTGACAGCACATAGACTGACTCTAACCTTTGTCCCTTGATCATCGGCTCTTCAATAATCTCAAGGTCACGATATACCTTTACATCTTGTGGACCAAACAAGACAAAATGGCCAGAAGATGTTAATTGTGCTACCGAGAGAAGATTCTTTTTCATACCTGGGACATGATAGACATTTTGAAGTGGCAACTCATCATCACTGGATTGGGAAGAGATAATTGCACTACCGACGTGAGCTATCGGTAACTTCGAGTTGTTTGCTATCACCACCACACGACTTCCCTTGTAATCTGACAAATTTTGTAGCTTTTCCACATCACCCGTCATGTGATTGGAGCAACCTGAGTCAACAATCCAATCTTTTTCATAATTGATTCAATTGGATGTTATAGCTGTAAAAGCAAGGTCCTCTTCTTCTGCAGCAAAGAATGCCTCAGATCTCATTCCTCCTCGACCTTGAAAGTAGCAGCATTACTCTCCACGCCCTTTTTCTTCGACCTACATTCTTTCGCCATATGTCCCTTATTCTTGCAATTAAAGCACCGCCCTTCAAACTTTTTGCCACGACTTTGACTCTTTGAGCCTCCCCCTCCACGAGTGCTCCATTCGCTTTGACGACCTCCCGTATTGTTATCATTCTTTTTAAATCCACCGGCACCATGCTGCTTTGAATTCCATCTGCCGTTATTGGCATAAAGTGCTTCCTCTTGACCCTTTGGTGAAGCTCCTCCCATTTGCTTAGCTAAGGCTTCTTGACCAGCTAGTAAATTCTTGAATTCTACAAGCGACGACTGAATCCATCCTTGTACGGCAGCAACAAAGCCTCTATATTCAGGCCTCAGACCATGGATGATGATTCCCTTCATCCTCGTCTCTCTGATCGGAGCTTGTGGATCTAACTCCGAGATCTCCCGGCATAACATCTTCACTTTATGGAAGTATTGTGCGACTGTCATGTCACGTTGCGCTATTGAGAGTAATTCGCTCTCTAAGAGTTGGAGCCTCGTGTCATTTTTCTTCAAAAATAGCTTGGTGAACGTATCCCAAGCCTGTTTTGGGGTTGTGGCGTCTCGGATGTGTTCTAGCACATCTTCTTCAACCGTTGTCTTCAAGGCGAACATTGCTTTGCCCGCTTTCATCTTCCACTTTCGCAGCATGCCATTTGCATATTCGGCTTCCGGTTGTGTCACCTCGCTACCGTTGACAACCTCCCACAGGTCTTGCCCTTGCATGTAAGACATCATGCAAGTTGACCATGTATTGTAGTTGCTGTTGTTGAGCTTTTTTATTCTGCCGACAGCTTGTAGGTCCGTCATCATGTCGACAATAAAACTCTCACAAAACTACAATAGATGATCTCCCAAAGAATGCCCGGCTCTGATGCCAGATTGTAGAAAATAATAAAGCAAGAAGAGTGGTGTATAAAACCTCACTACCAGAAGAAAACAAAGATGTATAACTCTCTCACAGGAAGCTCTCGTAATAAACCTCAGGAAGAGAAAACACTCAATAGATGAAGAGGTAAACAACAGAAGAATAAAATGCTTGTGAAGGGATACTATATTCAACTAAAGGACTGCCTATATATATAGGCTTATAAACTGAACACTCCATGACGTGCATGATGCACGTTCTCCACCTCCACTCCTAAAACTAAGCAACAACTCTACTAACCCATTACTCCTACATACTAGGATCATGCTAAGGACTCAGTAACAAACCACTAACATATAGTTAACCCACAAGCTGATGTTGACTACTTCAATACCTCACCAGCCTGCCCACCCTCTGGCAGAAGTCCTGCCCATAATAGTGCGAGGGCACCCTCGCCCACTCCCAGCCTCGGCCCTTGATTCTGCACCTGTATAATTCATGTCGGCCCCTCAACAGGGACACAGTCATTGGCCACTACTGTCCCAACATCCCTAAGAATCAATGACAAATCCCTGTCTGATGAGCACTCAGTATCGAGACTAGCCTTAGCGCCATGTTGCCAGCAAAGACATCGACAACAGGTATGCACGATGGCGCCCTAAAATCCAAGGATTGACATCTACCCTGAGATGCTTCCACCATCGGGCATACTCATTCATCACCACCCTCACTGATAAGATGTTGTGAATTTTCCACTCTGTCATCAGGGCTGGCCACTCTCGGGCCCTATCAAACACGACGTAGTAGAAAGCGGTCTCCGTACATCATGACTCTTCGTAGCCACAGGGGTGCTCGAAATCATAGCTGAACGCCAAAGCGAGGCTATCAGGGCTGTATCTTGCCACATAGTACCGGTTTGCTCGGCTTCCCGCTGTCGTCTATCCTAGAAATGTAACTACCAGTAAAGGGCCATGCCTAGTTTCGCGAGCCCTCTCCTTGCCAAGTCTACCCAGAGATCGCGTCCTCACAGCTAGAAGAGCATGAAGTACGTCCTATGCATTCTTATGTGAATAGAAGATAGACACTCACCCTTCCTACCCAGATCTCAGCCAACCTACACTCGGGCCTCTAGCTCCTCCCCGAAGCAATGGCCCCTTCACCAGCACACTATACAAGCACCCGTCGTGCTGTGTTGTCCATTGATTGCCTGGGAGCTATAAGGGGATCTGGATGCTTCTGTGGATAACTAATCGGCCAATATACAATGTAACACTACAAAGGTATTGCTATAGAAACATCCAATCGATGTATGTCTACACCTCATAGTGCCCCTATGACCTCCTTACGTCACTCATAAACTAATCTAACCATGAGTATAGGGTACCCAAACAAATGGGACTTAAGCCATATCGTGCCCCCTTGGCCATCAGAATGGCCAAAGAAAATACCCGTATGGACACAATATCCTTCGTGCCCCCTCGAAGACAAACCTACATGAGTACAAATATGTAAAAGCTGTTTATTATAAGACTCCCTAACACAAAAACATGAAATACCAGACAACGCATAAACATCTAAGTTACCCCTGGGGGCTTACATTTATGGAATGACATTCAGACAAATAAAATTAATGGGAATGATATTCAGACAAATGAAATTAACTTTGTAATGCATGGCAATCCCTAAATAAAACTTAACTCTGAAGCATAGAGTACGAATTGGCAACAAGCACTTACTTCGATATGAATAAGGCAAGGGACGCCACCGGCTGGAATGACGTCTATGTGAACTCATACAGAAATCTATGGGACCCCCCTTCTTTAACTCCAGTCGAGCAGCCTTGAAGTCGTATAAGTGCTTCATCCAACTGCGAAAGGTGCCCTTCCTGTTCGACTTCATCTCGATCAAGATCTGCACTAACCTCCTCTACAAACTCTTTTCCTCCACGTTCAGATGCACTGCATACTCGTCCTTGGTCCCTTGTACATGGAGCCCTTTCAGTATCACAACATCCAATAGCGTCAAACCAATCTAACTAAATATCGTGATGAAGGTGTGAGCCTGATAACTCCACTTAGAAATAAGTTGAGTCAGTCTACTGATGTTCTTGAGGGCCTCCAATTCCTCAAATATCACGTCCAAGGCAAGCTCCTGCCCTAGTGAACGTATCATGTCTGCTCGAGCCTCATCATGCATAATGTAGTCATATCAATCGTCCCTTGTTACAGCCATCACACTATGAGCCTTAAACACCACAGATGACTAAGGCATGTCCAGCTTATCTACCAATAAGCAACACATGGATCTTGGCGATATCATGGGCATGGTATAACCACTCAGGGCTCTAATATATGGTGATGGCAATGTTGGGTTTGTTGCCATCAACGCACCCCTCCAGGGGACAGAGAAATCCCGGTTGGCCACCCACATGCTCAAGTCTCTCCATAGCGCCTTATCGGGCATGCTGGACATGACCCCCTTCGACGCCAACAAGATACTACTCTTGTTGTGGTCCAAATCATAATTTTGCTAGTCTGACTCCCGATATACAAAAGGGACCAAAGGCTCCCTCTGCGACAGATCGTGACACCCTGCGATGAATGCTGACGACTACTCGTCGCACCCCGCATCCTCACCAAAGTTTTCTTCCTTCCCCCCCTCATCGGGCCCTCTCCATATTTCTAATGTCTCCTCCAACACCGCCAACATGCCCCATAGACGTGGTCCGCCTTTCAGCAATGGTGGCCTACCCTTCGACCCCCTTACCTGGCTTTCCCCTTTCTTCCTCTTCCCTCCCGCTCCCCCTTCCCCTTGGCCGCCCTCTCCCCGCGGTCTGCCCCTTTCCCTTTCCATTCCTCTCTCTTTTCTTCCCCGCCCCCTTCCCCCTTTGTCTCACTCCACCAGCGGCCCGCCCCATCCCTTTCTTCCGATCCCCTTCGATATTCATCATTTCTTTACCCACTCCCTTTTGCCCGCACAACTACTCCCTCCCCTGCCGCCACCTCCATGGCCCGTGGCGAGTGTGCCACCATTGCTTCGTCCATCATTCTTCTACCCATCCACCTTGTTGCTTTAAGAGCTCACCTCGATCTTGCCATTTCCATTCTTCTTTTCCTCTTCTCCTCATCTTCTCCTTCTTCATTCCTTTCTCTCTCTCACTCCCTCATTTTTTTTCCAAGTATTAAAAGTGGGTAAAATGAAAGATAAAGCCCCAAAAAAACCCAATTTTCATATGGGTAGTCAAAGATTTCATCTTGGCCACCCATTTGAAACTTACCTCTTTCATATTAGCCTTTTCATTCAAAATCTCTCACCTCATTCCAAAATTGCATATTGCACCCCCCCTCCTTCCCCCCCACCCCGATCCACTAACTTACGGATTTACCCCACTAGTTTTGCACCATTTATAGTTTTTGACCCCACTTTTTTTTCTTCGGCGTTCTGAATTTTCGCACCAAAAGTTATGCGTGTTCTACGCGCCCGGGTCGCCCCTCCACACATACCACACGTAGAGGGCTTATGTTACGAACCCATCTTAGTCATCTCTTTTTACCGCCCTTAGGGCCCATTTTGTGCAAAACGTCAACTTTTTCAATGTTCGAAGTTCAATGCTCCCAAAATCGTTCAATCCACACCGCATGACCAAGTCACGTACGCGTCGATCTTTTTCCCATTTCTTCCTTTTCTTTTTTTTCACTTTTTTGCCTACGTCATACCCTCCCCCTGAGAGGTTGGCCGTCATCCCCCCAAGGGGTTGGCTACCACCCTCTTAAAAAGGTTAGACGCCTCCCCCTTAAAAGGATTGGCCACCTCCTCCTCAGACGGGGTTGGCTGCCTCCCCTTAGGACGGGGTTAGCTACCTTCCCCCTAAAGGATTTGACTACGCCTTTCTCCCATGGGCTGCCCGTCGCCACTCTCGAGCACCATCTCTGAGTCACGTGCCCATGGCACGATGCCCATCTCCGTAACATCTGTCACTATGGTTGTATGATGTCTGCGCAACACCCGTCCACACATTTGAGTATCGTCTCCACATCACATACCCTTGGCATGACGCTCACCCATGCACTACGCCACTCATACAGTCACGCCCCCAGCTCTCTGTCATACTACCACGACCCAGGTGTTGGTCCATCACTTCATCACACCATCAGCACCTCACCTTGGTCATATAACAAGTTCTTACCCACTCTCCGGAGTGTGCAGCATCCCAAAGGGCTCCCTTCTGGTGTTTCAGAATGATGACCCTTCACAGCGAAATAGGCTCGTTCTCCAAGACACTATCTCTCCTTAGGGTGACTGACGTGACACTAAGCATACCTAAGTGTGACCCTGTCACACTCACATTACCCGTGATCATCAACGCCCCCATGACAATGACTCCCAGGTCACTCTGAGACATGCGCAAGTCTTCTGAGGATAGTGTGCGTAGTTCTCCAGGTAGTTGCGTGCAAGGACCCTCCCTTACCATTGTTAGGTTTTTCTTGTATCTTGACCCTTTCTGTGGGACACAGTAAGGGTTTTGGATTGGTGGCTGGCACAAGGGCGTTTTCTATCATGACGACACTGCGTGGTCAAGCTTTTCATATGGGCAAAGCTACATTGTACGGGGGCAGGCGGGCTGAATAGATGATTTGACGCTCCGAGGAGCACCGATTTATGGCCCCCCATGGTGTTGTGGCACTTCGAGGGGGAAGCATGTGTCAACTGGTGACAATGCATGCTTTTGCTTGTAAATAAGGGCCTTGGGACTTCATTTCAAGGGAGTGTTATATAACCTGACTACTAACCCATGTTTAACATTCCCATCGCGTGCCTTTTTCTTTTCATATTTTTCCCGGGGTTAGAAGACCTTCCTCCTCATAAGGACACCTAATCGACTTCAGAACGTCTGGTATATAATTAACATGCAATAAAGTTAGCGCTTTCACAAAATTGTATTTACCAAAATTCTGCTTTTCCTCCCCAAAATATCCTACTTACTACTTTCTTTCTTTTTTTTCCTGGGTTGTCACAACTTGTTAGTAATTTTGAATTACGCCCCATTTCTAGTATTCAAACATTGTTCACCATTTAGGTATCAATAGCCTGCAAAGCCACTATCACTGTCACACCCTTAACATATTACATCTAATCAAGGATCAAATGAAACAAACCAGCATTAAGCAAACTTTGCAAATCTCTAAACCTAAGCAAATTGCATTCAAAAGCCACAGTCTAGAAATTCAAGCAAATTGTCCTCAATCCACCTCATCCTTAACCACATTATCGTCGTCTCCATCTTCACTACCTTTAGTGAATATTCATTCCTAACAGATCTCTTGGTTTTGATTTCTAATTGCAGTCTAGGTTAGGGTAGTAACAAAGCCATTCGATGAAACAGCCACGGTTCGTCTAAAATTGGATGGTGCTTGAGATTCTTAGCGATATGAGGTAGGTGGTACTGGGTTGATCGACAATTGAGTTGATTATGGTTTTGGCCAATGAGACTTTTTAACTCTGTACTGTCAAAATTGAAATTTTCAAATCATAATTTTCTGTTTGCACAATGAGATTTAAAAATCCAAAATGGTGTGGAGTGTAATTTCTCTAATTGCAGCTAGATATGTGTAATGAGGACAAATATCAGCGGTGCCAAATGTGGTAAACCTTATCGAACTCCGACAGTTTTTTTTCACCACTATAATGACTCCAAATTCTAATGCCACAACACAAACTAGGACCATTGTATATGTACCACCTTTTTGGTCATTCAACTCATATTGTCACAAACGAGGAGCAGGCAAGGAAGAGATTTTAGAGAGAACAATACATCTTCACTCCACTTGATCTCTCCAAGTTCCACCAAAGTGACTCAAGTACGCAAAGTTACATAGTTCATATAAGTAACTAAACATGCTATTAAACTATCAGTAACTTACTACTTCAAACACTTATTAGCCCATTACCCACCACTTCAACTAAGCATCCATGACACTAATAGATTTGTAAAATACAATCTGGGGCTGCCGGCACCGAATTTCATTCCTCTCTCTCCCTATGGAACTTCTTCTCTCGCACTGCCTGCGTCTCTACATCCACTACTGGTTTTTATTGGTGGATGATGGTGTGGTCAGGGGCGGACCTCCCATCTGACCAAGGGGGGCCATGGCACCCCCTAACTTTTGGGTAACCCTTTTTTTAAACTTATTAGTTCATGGAAAAACATACAAAAATGTCATTATATTATAATATTAATTAGTTTGAGTCTTATTTTGTTGTAAATTTTACTCTTTGTGCCACCGACCGTCATATATTTGTCTCTCATTTCCTTACTCTATCTTCATTCTTCCAAATTTCAAATTTTAAAAATTTATATTACAGGAAAAAAAAAACGAGTATATCAAAATAAAAAAAATTTGTTTAAATTCTTATTGTATGTTAACTTATACGTTACTATTGTACTCATACAATTGATAATCACATTAGTAATATATCTATACATTAAGAGTTAAACTTCTTTCATGTAAATATTAATAATTTATTATTAACTAACCTTACCAAGTTAAATAAATCACTATGGACAATAAAATTACTATATGATTAGTAGTTAAATTGATGTATGTGAGCAACATTTTGCACTTAACTTATTTAATATGAAGACTAATTATAATATATTTTTTATTTTTTGTCTTTTATGTGAACTTGAACCTTCTAAATATTTTTATGTTAGCCATCAATATGTTTTATGACTTTTTGGCCCCCCGCGATTAGACTTTCTGGGTCCGCCCCTGGGTGTGGTACTGTGTTTAGATTTCTAGATATAGTTTGTTTGGTTTCTCCCTTGGCCTGATTACTTGTTCGATGGCTTGGAGAAAGTTTCTAGATTTGCTCGTAGGTTGGTGAGAGGCTTTGAGGGTAGATCTGAGATCCGTCCATCTTCGGTGTCTTGGGGTGGTGTTTAGGTAGGTAAGTGGTTCAGATGTGGTTGGTGAGCAGGGTGGCATTAGCTTGTGGTGGGTTAGGTGGTCGGGTTCTTCTTCTCGGCGCTGTTGGTCGGAATCATGACATATGGACTAAAAAGATGGTACATTTCTGTTGCTATTAGTCCATATGTCATAATTTTAGTCCCTTGTGGTCGGTTAGGTGGTCGGAATTTCTCTTTTAACCGAACCGCCCAGTCATGATTCTGAAAAGATGAAAAAGATTAATTTCTTGAAAAAAGAGACCAATTATCTTCATGTTTAGATACCATTTTTTAAACGATAAATGAACAATCAAATTTAGTTGAGTAAATTGAAAGAAAACAATCACTATGAAAGTATGCGAGTATTGTTTAAATAACATTTCTACTACAATTTTGCAACATGATGAATAGGATAAAGACTAAATCAGGTGGTAATATATTAAGCCTCATCCTATGTATGGGGGGGGGGGGGGTAAATTAATACTCTTATTGCTAAAATCGCGCTCTTTTATCACTAAACAAATGTAGTAGTAGCACTTTTTGGTTCCTTTAGTGACAAAAGGTGTAATTTTATAAAAGAGGGTATGGATGTAACCTCACCATATGTTCACATTAAATCTCAAACTATTTGCATTGTCACGCAAACAAAAACCGTACAATTTCTTATATAATCTTTATATATCCTAGAACTAGGTATTCTCCCTGGCAGCTCCTATTAGGAATCTGTGAGCATCAATCCCCCAAGCTTGGCATTAATCTCTGTTTTGGAGTGTGATAAGAGGTTTCTTCCGACTGTAACCTCTGTATTTTACCTATTGTTAGATGATATGAAGAAAACCTTGAATATTTGCACATCTATCTTCAAAGATCCTTCCATTTCTTTCTTGCCGAATACCATATATAGCGACTGCCATAGAGAACTTACACAGTTTGTCTTTAAAGCTCTTCCTTCAGAATTTCCTGATAACATCTTCAAATAATCGAGACCATGCTATTAAGGGTATATCCACCTGCAATTTCCTTACAACCATTCTCCAGAGTTCAGTGACATATGAGCACTGCTTGAGTAAGTGATCTATAGTCTCAAGCTGATTCCAACAAAAAAACACACAGGTCTTGTTGAATTACATTCCAAGCTTTCAATTTGGTTTTGGTTCTTAAGCCACACTTGCATAATAACCATAGGATATGTCCGATAACTCATACAAGTTTCCACCAAGGGATCTGAGGTTCTTCGGTTCCGACACCTTTCCAAGCAGTGCTAATTGTGAACCTGCCAATGTTAGAGATGTCAAACGGGCCGGGTGCCCTGCGGCCCAGCTCGACCCGGCCCAAAAAAAGCCCGGGCCGGCGTGGCCCTGTTATGAACAGTGTAGGCCCGAAATTTTAGGGCCTTGGACCTGGGCTTAGACCAGGCCAAGGTTTTAGAAAAATGGCCCGACCCTAAAAAAGCACGAAAAAAGCCCAGCCCCAAAACAGGCCCAAAATTGGCCCTGTTTTGGCCCTAAATTGGCCCGGATCTAGCCCTAAATTGGCCCAAACTCGGCCATATTCCCCACTAATTCAAAAAATTCCACTTTACCCCTCCCCCCCCCCCAACAACTATATAACTGCTAGTTTGGGGGGTATTTTGGTCCAAGTTAACTTTTTTAAATCTTTTAAGGTTTTTTACACTTTTACCCTCCCCAACAACTATAAACGGCTAGTTGTTAGGGGTATTTTGGTCTTTTGTGAACTTTGAAAAATCTATAAATTCACACCCTTCCTTTCTAATTTTTCACACCAATCTTCTTACTCTCTCTTATCTAAACATTCTACATTTCTACAAGCTTTGCTACTATTTTTCTCTCCAATTACTACTCTTGTTTATTAATTAGTACTTTTGCTAATTACTACTCATGTTTATTAATTACTGCTCGTGCTAAATTCTAATTACTAATTATTCCTCTTATTCATTTGTTACTCTCTAATTATTTTGTTTACTAATTAGTAATTAGTGAATTCTTATTTATTAATTAGTATTACAAATTTATTTTTAATTACTAACTCCGGCCAATTTTGAATTACTAATTACTCTTAATCCCTAGTTACTCTTCAATTTTTTTTAATTGTTATTTCTAATTACTTATTACTACTCTAGTTTTATTTTTTCAATCTAGTAAAAAAGTTGAGAGTCAAATATGTCTTGACTACTAAAGAAATTCAGGCGTGGATCATCATCACGAAAAACACCACCACCAGGTCAAGCACCACCACCAGCACAAACACCACCATCACGGCCATCACGAACACCAATCCAAGCACCACCACAACCATTCGTTCCTGGACGAATGAGCTATAAACTTTTATTGGCGCCATCTAGCAAAATCTGGAACATTTATTTAATGATGAAAGTGAGTTCAAGTATATCTTCCCCTTTCCCTTGTCTATATGTTTTGCCAAATTAAAATCCTAGTTGCGGCCATGATTTGTAAAGAGGCTCCGTCTGACAAATAACAATGGCCCGATGACTAGACAAAATGTTAGTGATCAGAAAAATAAAAAAACATGATGTTAATATTGTAGATAATAATGTTTCGAGATTTTTAATATGAGTTAATGATTCTGACGATTGTAACCTCTTTGCAGTGGTCATGGTTTTACAATAAAGATAAGGATGTGTATAGAAAAGGAGGAAGTAGACAAACTAATGAGAGAGTCACCCATGTTTAACTGCTAGTGCCCCTCTTGTGTAACGGGAACTGTACTACAACGTCAGTGGGGAACCTCTTACACTAGTTTCATTTGGTGATTGAGGCTTTTGATGTTGCTCCAAGTCTCCAACCATTTAATTTATAAATGTGAATAACAAGGAGTTAAGAATAAGGAAAAAAAACCAAAAATAAAATATTAGGTCTAGGGCCAGGGCTTGGACTGGGCCCAAGTATACAAGTTTTAGGCCCGGCCCGGCCCGGTTTCACTTCTTCTGGCCCGACCCCGACCCAGTTTCGTTGGAGGCCTGCTGAAAATGGGCTGGGCCGGCCCAAGCCCGGCCCATTGACATCTCTAGCCGCTGTGATGTAAATTCCAAATAACCCTATCTGGTATCTCACTATCAGGCATAGGCAATTTTACCAATAGTGTGTATAAGGCTCTTAGCTCATTAGATCTAATGAGAGGTAGTTAGTAGCCCAGCTTGAAATTTGTTTGTCAGTTTTCCACAAGGATTTGGCAGTCCTTATATTACAGCTTGGTTGATATCAAAGGGAACCCCAGATAGGTGACTGGGAATTTGCCAATAGGCATGCCAATTATCTCATTTAATTGCACTACGATATCCTCATCAACACCAGCTAGATAAATTACACTTTTATTGAGGTTGGAAGCTAGTCAAGAAAGCTGCTCAAACTCTATCAAAGCTTGTTCGATTAACAGAAGTGAGCTTTGTTTAGCTTTAGCTATCAACGATAAATCATCAGCAAAACTCAAATGATTGATTTGCAATTCCTAACATCTATGGTGGACTGAGAAGGCAGGATATTGAGCATAGGTATTAAGAGGCCCAGAGAATGCCTCCCAATATAAGAAAAAGGGGCTTAACGATCGTTGAGGGCGATCGTTAAAGCCAGAAAAGTGGTCGCTAATCGCTTTTAGCAACCGCAAACGGCGGTCGCAAAAACGGTCGCTAAAGGCTAGGTCGCTAAGTTTTAGAGACCGCTTTTAATAGCGGTCGCTAATTATATTAGATGCATAGCCATCTGGCAGCATGATTGCAGTATCGTGATAAATTATATGCATAGCCATCTGGCAGCTTCAAGTGTAACCCACTCACACACTTGTTGTATTTAAATTGTATCCAATGTGTATATTGCTTTGGGCAACACCATCTTACCATTAACCATTCATGGATCAAACACCATCTCATGTATTCTGCTGTTTTGGAAGAGTAATACAACCTTTGAAGCCTTGGTGTTAGTGGAAAGTATCGCAATATCTTCCATGCTATCTTCCTTTTCTTCCTACTGGTTGGGTTATACCTTGCATGGCCATAAACCAGACACTCCTTCAAATTATTTTTCTCCTTCCAACATAAGACACAATCATTATTGCATGCATATATCTTCTCGTACCCCAAATCGATTTTCATCATCATTTGGCATGCATCTATCTTAGCATTATAGTACGTCTCAGACAACTTTTCATCCTCTGGCAACATTTATTTGTTAAGCTTCAGAGAAGCATCAAAATCTTTATCACTTAGACCATACTCAGACTTTAAGTGTAGCATCTTTGTTATAGCAGATAACTTGGAGTGCTTTGTACTTCCTTTCCATATTGACTCTTCAGAGTCTTTAACAATTTATAAAACTTCTTAGAACTCGGGTTTGGCTCTTCTTCCGCATTAAGATTGCCATCATTAAAAACTTTATTGAAGTTTATCCCACTAGGCCCAGCTTCCATTACCATATGCTGATATTGAGAAAATCCCAGATCTCTAGGACTAACTTGTCTAACCTCAATGGGCACCTGAGCCGCTGCCCTCAAAAATTGGTTCCCCGTGTTGAGTCCAAGTCGTATAATCACTCATAAAACCTTTACGAAAGAGATCATAAGTTACATTGTCGGGCATTTTTTAACTTAACAGCTGACAATCATTGCACGGACATTTAACCATGCCCCTTATCCACAAAGTCTCGTTGATTCAAAGCGAATATAATAAATCTGTTCACTCCCTATCTAAACTCTTCTGATACCCTAATCCCACTTGGAGCAATCGTCTGTTGCATCCAACCTTTATCCACTAACATGATATATATCTCTTACTACCAAGTGAACCTATACAGAATTGTAAAAACTTTCACATAGAGCCACAAAAGCAGAAATTTCATGTTTTATATAGTTTTGCTATGATTGTTTATGCATCATGCAAGGTTAAGAAAATCTTGTTCGTGAAAATTGTTTCTCAAATGAATGTAACTTGTTGTACTACAAGTGCTTCAAGGTCACCTATCAGCACTGTTTACTGTTCTTCAAAACTAAAAATGTCGCATCACTTGAAATTACTAACAATACTCTTGTAGTATTGTTAGGAATCCCAAGAGATCAAACGTACACACAGTTATCCTAAGAAATCAAACATACACATAGTATCCTAACAATAAACCTCAAGATCCTTCTCAAAATAGGCCAATGAGTTCTAGCTTCTCTCATTCTCCATAGGTGGAGGCCTCAGGTGCCAATGAGTTATAGCGGCTCCCTCAAGTAGGGGCCTCAATTGGCTCTTCTTCCACATTAAGATTGCCATCATTAAAAACGTTATCTAAGTTTGTCCCACTAGGCCCAGCTTCTATTACCATATGTTGATATTGAGAAAATCCCGGATCTCTAGGACTAACTTGTCTAACCTCGGTGTTTTGCAACTATAGTAGCACATTTGCATAGCCCTAAGCTATGAGGTGGAGGCCAAAAAAAAAAAAAGGTGTGTCTTCACAGTGTTGTGTTGTGATGTCATACATACAAAAGAATTTTTTTTTATTTTTAAAAAAAGGGGTTGTGTAACTTGCTGGCGCAACAAGGTGCAGAACCAGCAATGAAACACTTAATTTGTATGACATTATGGTGACAAGAAGTGCAAGAAAGGTAATTCCCCCCTCAAGTAACTTTGTTGTTTAGTTTTGGCCTTGTTCCCTCAATTTCGTAGGTCATTTTGCTATGCTATCCTAGTAATACATAATGATGCTTTAAAATCTGGCATCAGCTTAACATTACTAAGGCGTAACTGTCACCACTGGAGGTTATTATGCATATGGTTGTAATTCTAATTTAGTTGTGCATAAATGTTGTAAGGAAAATTTTTGTAATTAAAGGTTTCCAACTCAAAAATTGATCTAGAGAGAAGAAGAGGAGTATGGGGAGTTAAGGTTCATGTGGTGTTCAGCGGGTTATGGTCTGGCTTAATGTGAATGGCCCACATCAAACGTTTCCCAGATTTGATGAACCTATGTGGTAGAATATATTCTCCCAAATCTGAGACCGGCTTATTGCCACCATAAATTACCTAATATCAGCAGCAACAATTTAGGTGATATAGGGTACTTAATGACGTCTTCTATAAATTACTTAATTTTTTGAAGAAAGGTAAGTTTTAACTAAGGGTGTAACATTGTAAAGAGCAATTCGTACCAAGGGACATGGCAATGAGATCAAATTACATAGTTTTCATGCTCAAATCTTTCAATTGTTTTCTAATTTGCAAAACGAATTTAGAACCTAAATCAAGAACATAAAAAAAAAAGGAAGATTATAGTGGGCTTGAGTAACAGACCTGGTGCTACAGAGATGGTAAACGATAGGCGATGAACGTGCAGATTGCGGTAGTCGGATGACAGTGGGCTTGGCGGCGGCATAGAGCATGGCAGGGCGGTGCGTAATTGTGGCGTCGTCGGCTTCGCGGAGCGGTAATCTTTACGGCTGTCGGTGTCACAGAGAGAGAGAGAGAGAGAGAGAGAGAGAGAGATTAAGGCAAACTATAGGGTTTCTATATTTTTAATTTAGTGACCGCGTTAACAGTCTCTAAAATCGGTAGCTAAAATTAGCAACCGGTTTACAGTCACCAAAAACAGTCGCTAAAATTAGTGACTGTCATAACGGTCGCTTAATTTCGCCACAAACTCGATGGTCGCTAAATACGGTTGCTAAAATATGCGCCAATTTTTTTGTTGACCCCGCCAGAATTTCTCTACACCTGGCGACCGTGAATAATAGCAATCGCATATGCAGTCGCTAAAGTATGAGTTAGCGACCGCATTTTTTAGTAGTCGCTAAAGGCACTGTTTCTTGTAGTGCCCTTGACCAACAAAGAGTCGTAAGGAGAGACGGGATCTCCTTGCCTTAATCCTTTAGAGCTAGCAAAATACCCATCCAGATTGCCATTTAAACTGATAGAGAATCTTGCAGTGGTTACATATTGTATAATCCACTACACAAAACTTCGATGAAAATTGCATAACTTCCATTACAGTCCTTAGGAAATCCGAACCAACTGAATCATGAGCTTTTTGCAAGTCAATGTTCATTACAAACCTTGGTTGTCCACCTTCTAATGATAATTCTTCACAACTTTTTGCATTAGGATAATGTTGTTAGCAATACTCCTTTTAGCCACAAATGCATATTGCCTCGTGCCAATCAAACTTGGAAGGACCTTCTTAATTCTTGGACAAAGGATTTTTTATGCACATTTATATATCACACTGCAGCATGCAATTGGCCTAAAATCTTCATAGTGCTAGGGTAAGGAGCCTTAGGAATTAGAGTCATGGTTCATTACAAGAAAAAGGACATTTAGCAACGGACATTTCCGTCGCTAAAAGTCCGTAATCTGTAGGAAAGATGATTAGCGACGGACCACCCG
The DNA here is from genome assembly GCA_033065855.1 of Escallonia rubra. Classification (NCBI taxonomy): domain Eukaryota; kingdom Viridiplantae; phylum Streptophyta; class Magnoliopsida; order Escalloniales; family Escalloniaceae; genus Escallonia; species Escallonia rubra. The sequence goes on from JAVXUO010001151.1 coordinate 188,316, forward strand.
TCGGTAAAACTCCGTTGCCTACAACCCCGTCTCTAAAAGTTTTGCGACAAATTTTTTCAATCCGTCGCCTAAAGTCCACCTTCAACGACGGACATACAAACACAATTGCCGACAGAGTTTCCATCGCTAATTCTATTTTCCATATTTTATTTTCTTTTCTTTTTTCGGTAATAATTTCTTACGTAAAATATTTAGCGACGAAATTTCGTCGCTAAACGTTTGTCGTTTAAAACTTTAGCAACGGAAATTTCGTCGCAAAAACTCATTCCTTTTAAAATAGTTAGACTTTTAGCGACGGGATAAAATCCGTCGCTAAAAGTCAAAATAATTTTAAAAACAAATTTATGTTTTTTTAATACCTAAACCTGAATCACAATCCAACAATAAAATGTATACAAAATTTAAGAGGGCACATGAGCGGGGTATATTAATAGAGTATGGGAGGGGAGTACAGGTGGTGGGGGGGGGGGGGGGGGAGCACGGGAGCGAGAGCGGGATACAAAAGGCTAAAAGGGGAAAGACTTATCAGGGTTCGGCGAGTCCCGGATCTGATGGGCATGTCCAGCAGCAGTGCCATGCATGTAAAGGCACAGACGCATTAATCTCGATAACAATCGTATAGTGTACACTAATTAAATGTATATAGTGGTTGTACCTGATTATGCATCGTGATCTTCCTATAAACCTCTGCAACATTGCGTCGAACCTCGTCCTCATGTAACGACGAGCGCTCCACGGTCGGTGTCTGTGTCTGTGAAGATGCAGCGGGGGGTGGGGACGCTCATATCACGGCACGTGCAGTCATACCAGGGAGGCCGCGTACGCGGCCTAATTAAAACTGATTAACCATAATTTACTATTAATTTAAACTCCGATTAGCCCTAACTAAAACTGATTAACCCTAATTTACTATTAATTTAATTTATAATTAACCCTAATCACCGCTGATTAACCTAATTAAAGCCTGATTGTCCTGATAAGTGGTAGACAAACCCTAATTAAACCCAATAAGGGTAATTAAATGTAATATGTTCTAATTAGGCTCAACTAGCCCGAATTAGCTTGAATTAATCCCTGAATAACACTAATTGAGACTAATTAAACGCAATTAACTGTAATCAACCATAAATAGCTCAAATTGCCCTAATTGCCCCTAATTAACGCATTAACTCAGTATTTTCACATTAATTAGCTATTATCTATTTAGATTCGATATAAAATCATTTGCCAGCAATGTCCCAAATATGTGCCTCGACCATCTCGTGGTCGATTACAAGCGTCTTTGTCTGGAATTCACGTAGCCTTCGAATCCACACTAAATTCGTTCCTTGTAAACCTTGTAGGGAAGAGAGAGGTGGCTGGATTCCGGTGGTCGATAGGCGGAGGAGATGGTCGGATAAGGACGGAAGAGAGGGATGGCCTGATAGCGGTGGCCGGTAGGCGGAGGAGATGGCCGGATAAGGATGGAAGTGAGAGATGGCCAGGCTGCCGACAAGAAGAGAGAGGAGAGAGAAAAGAGATAAAAAAGAGAAGCGACAGGGAGAGAAAGAGAAAGAAAATTAGGATTAAAATGATTTTATTACTTTTAGCGACGGATTACACTCATCGCTAAAGGTTCGTCTCTAAAAGTCATAAAAATTACTTTTACCGACGGAAAAGGGTCCGTCGGTAATTATCCATCTCTAAATCAATTCTAAAATATTTTTTCACGAGCCAAAGAATTCATCGAAAAATCAATTTTTTGAAAAAATACCTTTAGCGAGGAATTTTCCGTCGTTAAAAGTCCGTCAGAAAAGGTCCGTCACTAAAGATATTTCCTACGGAAGATTCCACCGGTAAATATATTTAGCGACGGACCTTTAGCGGCGGAACTATCCGTCGCTAAAGGTAACTTTTAGCGACGGTTTTTGGTCTGTCGTTAAAAGTCCATCGGTAAAACCGGTTTTTCTTGTAGTGGTTGTACTATTGATAAGTTTGATACCTTTGTTTTTGTTTAGCATCTTTTATCACTGCAACTGTTAGTTGTTGCCTCACAACATCCCAATTTTCCAATTTTGAAAAAATTCAAAGCTATATCCATCATGTTGAGGGACCAAGGGTAAAGATAGACCCATTAACTTTCCTATTCCACCCCAGGGGCATCCATCTTTGCTTTATCAATGTGTGAGACTTGCTTGCTAATTATTATATTCAATCTATCTCTCATTTGGGACTCATACGGCACTGGAGACCCAAGAAACTCAAAAGTTAGGGTCTGTTTGAAATCATTTTCAGTTTTAGTTTTCTGTTTTCAAAAAAATAAAAACAAAAATTAGTTTAGTTTTTATTTTTTACAAAAAAAGTAAATTAGTGTTTGATTATCCAGTTTTTATTTTGAGTCTTTTCTTTTGGGTGTTTGATTACCTAGTTTTTATTTTGAGTTTTTTCTTTGGTGGTGGTTGCGGTAGCAGTGGTGGGGCGTAGCAATGGCCGGCGGCGGTGGCTGACAGGGGCCGGCGGCGGTGGCTAGTGGCTGCGGGCGGGAGGGTGGGGGTCTTAAAACAAAAATCAAAACTGGAAACCCAAAACTCCAAAAATGGGAGTTTTAAAAAAGAACCCTGTTTTAAAAAATTGATTTTCAAAACTGAAGGGAAATAAAATGAAAACTGTGTGTTAAACAAGTTTTTTCTCCAGTTTTGTAAACTGAAAAAAAAAACTAGAAATCAATCAGTTTTCAAACGGCACCTTAATCATAACAATGTGTGTTTGTGAAACAGAAACATGAAATATAGTTACGAGACTTTCATATGAAAGGAGAAGAATCGGTTATACCGACTTTACCCGAGGATACTATTGTGTTTTTCTTATACCTCTGGAGTGCAGTTACAAAACAATGAACAATTACAGTGGCATTTGAAAGAGTTTTCGTTTTCAGCTTTTTGTTTAGTTTTGGTGTAAACTGAAAGAAGTTAAGTTTGGTAGACTGTTTTAATTTATTTTTTCTCTCTCAATTTTTTAAACTAGTTGTCAATTTTGACTTGTTCTTAAAAAGTAAACATTAATTTAGATTTTGAATTTTTGAAATAATTTGCAACCCGTATTTGCACAGAAGCCACTGCTCATTTCATTTATTTCACCACTGCCATCGATTACCCAACCACCACCACCAAGCAACCTGCTATCAACACCATAAGGGATTATAGTTTTCATTTTCTTGAAAAAATCTCTAGTTAAACACACCTCTTTTTCTAACACATGAAAACAAGGTTTAATCATACCCTATATCTAACAATGGTGGGCATACATTACATTCTAGCTACTTGTAAATGACAAGATTACCTTTATCAAATTTGACTTTAAGCACCAGATTTGCAATGCATACCGTCTATGTAACGCTACGTAAATTTATAATCTTACGTTGTTACTTTCTCCACGTGCTTTTGGGCACACACAAATGAGAAATGCACTACTTTTTTGTGTAATATTATTGATACACTCCGAGATGCTTTCTTAATTAAAAAAGAAACATCCAAAGGCTAACTAATAAATTAAGTAAAATTTTAGCTAAAATCAATGTGTGCTGAGTGGTCGCATAACATGTTTCTTTACCGACACATTGACTTGGCGAAAATTGTTTGCATCACCTGCTTAAAAGTCTATATTTTGACAATTTGATACTTCAAAGTCTACCCTTTGTAGTACTCTCTCTCTGACTCTCTCAAAAAGAATTCTTATCTTCTAATTTTACCCTTCCACTAACCTTTTTCTTTTTCCTAAAACGAAACTTTTGGAAGTGGGAATGACTTTTTTCCAGAGATGGAGAAGTAGCAAATGATAAAAATAAAAAAATAAAAGTAGCATTTGAGCTTTCGAATATAAGACAGTGAAAGTCTAGTTCAGCCGATATAGTCTCTTCGCTTTTTCCTAATGACAAGCATATATTTTCTGTCTGTGCCAAAAAATTGAAAGTTTAAAAAAAAAAAAAAAGGAGCAGGCGATTTGTGGTGGCCATAGATGGTACAAAGAAAAAAGAACCTACAGAGGTCACTAATACGTAAGAAACAAATAAGACATCGCTCTTTTGTCAGCTTCAATCCGGTTAAATATGATACCATCTCATAAATTGTTTCCATCTGTATTGCCGAGTCTATCGGGCACTACATTGAGGAACTGCAGTCTTGATCAGTTCAACCGTTGGGACCAGTG
>JAVXUO010001151.1:197500-236359 GCA_033065855.1 Escallonia rubra
GCAGCAGTCAGGTTTGTGAGCTTTTCATTTCAGTTTTGGTGTAGACTCAATGGCCATGTTCATCACCAAGATTTTGGTTTTGGTCCCAAATTGATTGTTAGAGGACCAAACTGTGATTTTAGTTTCTCTTTTCCTTTTGTATGAATGCAAGTTTTCTTCTTATTCTTAATGGAAATGGAGTCCCGCAAACTCTTGTAATTTATGTACTGAGGTTTGTAGTATGCAATATATAATTACCTACTGATTGCCTCTCTCTCTCTCTCTCTCTCTCTTCGTTTTATCTGCTTTTCTTCACACTTTACGTTTTATTTTGGTCTGCAAGCCTTGAAAATGGAGCTCTATTTCAACAGTGGCCTAAAATTTTGTTTCATATGTTTGCCAAAGATCGATAAAAAAAGGATCCATTCTGGGCAAGGAGTAGGTGGTTTCATTGAGTCCTTTTGGGGCCCTTCACATAACAAAATTTGATGGGAAGCAGGGATGTGATATAGACCACTTTATTTTGCTGATAATGACTCTCAATAACGTGTTTAAGTTGCGCTAGATATTGGTAAACCAACAGATTACACAAGAATTATCTGCTCTTTTCCAGCGGAATTGAAGTGTACAGGTTGGCAACCTCCTTTGGTTGACAACTCCAGCGCAAGGCTCCACAACCTTTATGTAACAATGTTGACCTTGTCAGGTTCTGTGTATCCCCATTCCATATCTATCTTCTTACTTTTCTAAATGACTGACTGGTCAAGAAGTTTTACTAGATGAAAAATGGAGCTTCATGCTTGTAAAGACTTAAATGGGACAAAGTAATAAACAAGTATTATTGAATACAAAGTTGCAAGTCAAACAAATTGATGGCTATTGGTTATTGGGGAGTGGGGCCTCTCATTTGATAAGCTGACAAATTAGAGTTCGTTTGCATTGAGGATTTTAACTTACAGGTTTTACGTTGACAAGTAATTGAAATTTTTTGCTTTAAATTCATTGTTTGGATTGCACACCAAATTAGAATTCTCAAAATTCTTGAGAAGATTCGGGGAGGGGAGTTGAGATGGTTGAAATAACTAGTCCATACTAGTTTTTTGTCAATTTTAAGGCCATGAAACTCTTTTTCGTCAAAAATTATGGGACGAATAAATTATGGGACAAAAATTATGCAACCTAATGCCACTGTAACATGCACCATAAACTACCAACCCCCCACCGCCACCATCTCTATGCGACTTCTTTTCATCCTAGCTTACATATATTTCGACCTTTTGTTTTCATATCATGTATACCTACCCAAGAAAAAAAAATTGCCGCTATATTAGTAATAGTATTTGAATATATTGAGTGAATATATAACTGTATCATTCTACAAGGAGTCCAAATATCCAAATTATCGAAGACGTTATCCAAACACTAGAATTTGGTAGTAATGAATTTGAAATGAAGGGGTTTCGAAATGAATGAGTAGTTTGGTATTTTCATCCAAACACATAGAAATTTAACAAGTTAATATTTGAGCTTCAATTAACCATTTAAACTAATATATAGCAACACTTATAAGTTCTTCTGCAGAAACAATATATAGATCAGTTCAACTGATAAAATATAGAGCTCGAGACGGCTTCGCATGACATCTGATGTCACAACTTAACCAAGCATGTATTTACATTTTTTGAGTACTTAATCCATTAATATTTGCTTTTGAATCGAATGTTCACCCACATTTATTTCATGGTTTGTGATTGGTCCCTATAGAAAAATAGATAATATTTTTTTTTGCCGGCCTAATTAATGAAAGGAGATTGCTCGACTGCTCACGTAACATTAATTAACCTCCTCGTCCGGCTTGGCACTATTCGATTGTCATTCTGTGAATGAACGCATGTAACAAAGGAACTTTTGTGAAAACAACTTTTATTACACTCCTAAAATTGTAGCAAACTGCATGCAGAATCGCGCATTTTAATAAGAAAAAATAGTATTGATCTCGTGCGTTACACATGAGAGTAACAAACGCTAAAAGCTCATACTTATATGTCGCATAGTCATAACAAATAAAGTTATTTCAACATTTGCATGAGTTTTCTATCACTTTTAGTAACAAATAATAATATCCAAATGTGTTAAGGTTTTTATTAATAAAACTCACCAAGAATAGTCTAAAAGTTATGCGAGACAACACAAAATAAAATATATTATTAATTGCAAACACACGCACACGTGTGTGCGCGCGCGCGCGCGTGCACGTGTGTTTGTGCGTGTGTGTATGAGCATGCATGTGCGCGCGCCGACTAAAATAAAAGGATGGAGATTAATTTTTGTTAGATTGTGAAAATATATTGGACTTGAGTAAAATTTAGGAAAGTTTCAAAATTTGAATGAGAGATATAAATTCAAAAGTGTGTGTGTGTGTCAGAGAGAGAGAGAGAGAGAAAGACATTACAAGAAAAACAAGGTCCTTCGCTAAAAATAGCCTTTACCGACGGATTTATCCGTCCAGTAAATATCCGTCGCTAAAAATCTTTACCGACAAAAAATTCCGTCCATAAAATTTTTTAGTGACGGATATTTAACGACGGATTATTGCCAACAGAATAATCCGTCGCTAATTATTTTTTTGAAAATTTCTCAAATTTCTCTTTTTTTTTTTAAAGTTTAAAGTAATTTTAGCGACGGACTTTTAGCGACGGGCTAAAATCCGTCGCTAAATGTGAGTAAAAGAAAAAAAAACCTAACATTTGCTATTTCTCCCCGCCGCTCTCTTTTCCCCTTCTTCTCCTCATCCTCCCCTCTCTCTCTCACTCACACCCAGACCCAGCCTCGTTGCCCGCCTCCCACGCCATCCCATCTCCACCGACCAAGCCGCCCACTCAGTTTGACTGCCTCTGTCTCCCTCTGGCCTTTGGGCTCTCCATCGCCGACTCTCTCACCCACTTAATTCACTCTCGCATCTTTCTCTTGCTGACGGGCGACAATCGGACGGCGACACAGGGGCTCTCTCCCCCTTGAATCAAGTCAGTAGATAAAAGATCAGCCTGAAGAAGTTCCTTCCTTCTGTTCCAGATTCGAGAGAAGACCGGCGACGGAGAAGCGTCGACAGCGACGAGTGACCGACCAAGACTCCACCGGCACCGGTCAACATCTCTCTGCCGACGATGACTCCACCGGCCAACCCTTTTGTCATTTCGCCATCAAATGATATTTTGCCCCTCTTTTTGCTACTTATATAATGAGGTTCCAATTCTTGGGAGGTTGTTTAATTATTGAGCTTGTTTGGCTATTAGCATTATAGGTTTTCATCTCAAATTAGAAAACAATTTTTGGTTCCAATTAGGTTAATGATGTTGTTTTTTATTGGATTCAAATTTTGGGTGGATGAGCAGGTGGTGGGGTTTGTAGCAGTTCAAACAGCTCTGTGTTATGTGGTCATCTTGGTGCTGTTATGAAGAGCGAGAGCGAGAGCGAGAGCGAGAGCGAGAGCGAGAGCGAGCGAGCGAGCGAGCGAGAGAGAGAGAGAGAGAGAGTTTATCATTTATGTATGTAAAGTGATCTTCATAGCATTTTTCGTGGAACCTCTAGCCGAGGTGTTTCATCTTTGTAATTTTCATTTCGCTGAAACTTGTAATTTTATTTCGGAATATGTAGGATGTGATCTATTATATTTAGTAAAAGTTAGTATTGAGTGTTAATTAATGGTGTATGAAATTTGATTAAGGTTAATTGTCGATGGATTAGTTGATTTTATTGTTCGTGTGAATTCAATTACAAGAAACAAGTTTGGTTTTTTAAAAGATCAAAAAATTGAAAACAGCCTATTTTTAATTTTTGCTGTGGACTTTTAGCGATGAAAATATGTCACCATAACTATTTTAAACAAATCATAGATGGTTTTTAGCGACAAAAATATGCCACGAAAGGTTTCAAATTTTAGGGATAGACTTTTAGTGACGGACTTTTCGTCGCTAAAAGGTCTCCTCTTTTAGCAACGGACTTTTAGCGACAGAATTTCCGTCGCTAAAAGTCCATTTTACAATTTTTTGCAGAAATTACAAAAATTGAAAATACTTTTATTGACGGAATATTTCGTCGCTAAAAGTATTTATTTCCGTCGGTAAAAGTAGATTTTCATCGAAGGATAACCAATTTTCGTCGCTAATCTTTTAGTGACGGGGTTTTTTGCAACGGACTTTTAGCGACGGGCAGTCCGTCGCTAAAAGTCTTTATCAACGGAAATAGGACTTTTAGCGACGGAAAAGTCCATTGCTAAAAGTTCTTTTGTTGTAGTGAGAGAGAGGGAGAGAGATTTGTTTTTCAATGGGACATGCTGAATTGAAAATGAGAGACATTTTTTTTTTATTGGTTGAATGCTAAATGGCATAAATATATATGTGCCAAGTCGAAAAAAAAATGTTACATTCTCTCAATTTCGGCTTTCATATAGATATAACTAGTTTTGATCATGTGCGTTGTACACGGGAGCAAACTATCAAAATACTGATTCAGAGATCTCGTACTTGTATGCTTAATAGCAATTACAAAATGATAGTGACATATACATAATTAAAAAATTCACCTTTTTATATGAGTTTTCTACTAATTTTTGTTGTCAAAAATGAACTTGAGTAATAATTGTTAACTTTTATATATGAAATTATGGAAATAGTATATCCAACTAATAGCAATATTAGTGATTATACTAATAATAATAAGTTGTGCGTTGATGTTTGTGTTATTCAAGGCCACCAAGAAAAGAGTAAATGTATAACACAAATGGTAGAAAATGAAACGATAGTAAACTACGTATATAAACTTGTAATGGATTAAAAGGAGGAAGATTATGCTAGTTAGAGAGTGAAAACTGGTAGAAAATGAAACGAGATAGTAAACAATAGAAAAGATTAAAAATTAAAGGGAATATATAGAGAATTAATTTTCGCAAATTTTAGGAATTAATGAAATTGCAAGATGTAAAAAAAAATTAAAGTAAGACATGTTGACATAGAAGAGAGAGAAATGCAGAATCTATTTAGTTGGTTGAATTTTAAATGGCAAAAAAATATTCAAATCAAAGTGACCAAGAGAGAGTGAGAGAAAAAAGGAATCCAAAATATTATTGTAGAGGTGAGTAGATTCTAAATGCTTTCAAAAAGTCAAATTATGAAAGTTACATGGTTAGCTTAGAGAAATGTCCACGTAAGCTGTGATGTGACCATTTTCTATTAGCTTCAACTTATATATATATATATATATGAAAGTTGGCAGATAGCAGATACTCAAACTCTAGGAAGATAGCTAGCACCAGAAAATGAAATCTAAATGGACCAAAGAAGGTGACCGATACACTAAGCTTTTCCATACCACCACCCGTGTCCGCAGAACAGCAAACCGTATCACATGTATCTACAATGACAGCAACTCTTGGTGTACAAAGGAATCTGACATTATGATCACGTTTGAAGGATAATTTTCCTCCTTATTCCAAGAACCCTCGGACCACAGAAACTCTACTGCTGATAATTCCCTGGTAAATGTTGTTGATACCCTTCTCCAAGATAAGCATCTTGACATCCTAAATCAGCCTTTATGTGGGAAAGAAATTAAAGAAGCTATGTTTGACTTAGCACCTCTGAAAGCTCTGGGACCTGATAGCATGCCTCCTGTCCTTTTTTAGAAATGCTGGGACCTTATGAAAATTGATATCGCAGCTGAGGTTCTATCGTTTCTTAATTCCGATCATATCCTCTATGAGATAAATTTCTCTTATATAACCTTAATCCCGAAAAAACCAAATCCCTCTCTCCCATCCGACTTCAGACCCATAAGCCTTTGTAATACCATTTACAAAATTGCCTCAAAAGTTCTTGCGAACCGACTCAAGCTCATCCTTCCGGACATCATTTCCCATTTCCAAAATGCCTTCGTTAAAGACAGAGCAATCTCAGACAACATCCTTCTGGCTCAAGAATTCACAAACCTCATCAGAACAAAAACAAAGGGTTATGTCGATCTTGCAGGACTTAAACTTGATATGAGCAAGGCTTTTGACCGACTTAGATGGGACTTCATTCAGGCAGTTCTTATCAGACTTCGTTTTCCCGACCGTTGGGTCTGACTCATCATGCAATGCATCTCTTCAGTCTCGTTTGCAATCCTCATCAACGGATCACCATCTAAACGGATTCACCCCAAATGTGGAATTAGACAAGGTGACCATCTATCTCATTTCCTTTTTGTTATCTGCTCAGAAGTCCTATCGGCAACTCTATGCAAAGCTAAAAAACTTCAAGGTTCATGCGGTCTCAAAGCAAGCCTAGCTGGCCCTTCCATCAGTCATCTTATGTTCGCCGATGATACTCTCATATTCTTCAAATTAAGCTTCCTTAATTGCGAAGTAATCAAGCTTCTTCTGGAAAAATACTGCAAGGAATCTGGTCAAGTTATCAACTACAGCAAATCCTCTTTTTTCTGTAGCCCAAGCTCGCCTACAGCTATGATTGATATGCTTCCAGCTGTCTGAACATCAAAACAGAACAGAATTTTGGGCTATACTTAGGCACCTCTCTGGATATTGTAACCAACAAAAAGCTTCTATTTCGGAACCTAATTGACCGAGTCCGCTCAAGATGTGCAGGTTGGAAAGGTCACCTACTCAACAAGGCGGGACGAGCTACACTCATCTCATCTGTTCTCTCGGGCCTATTAGTTTATCACATGCAATCTTTCATCTTTCCAGCTTATGTTTTGCAAGTAGATAAATTCTATCTTTAGCTCTTTTTTCTGGACTGGAGAATATAACAGGAAAGCTCTGCATCCTATCAATTGGTTTTTCCTTTGTGGCCCTAAACATTGTGACGGACTAGGCTTCAAAGATTCAAAACTCTTCAATCTCGTGTTACTTGCAAAAACTAGTTGGAAAATCCTCCTCCGACCTAAATGTCTCCTAGCGCAAGTTTTCACTGCCAAATACTGCAAGTGGAAAAAATTCCTCCACGCCACAAAGCCCTCGACATCCTCTTGGGCATGGAAAGGCATTCTCGCAGGCATCTCGGTACTAAAAAAAGGCATCTTCTGGCATATTGGAAATGGACTAAACATCAATATCTGGCGAGACTACTGGACCTAGAACTGGCTTGGTCTCAGAATTAATTCCCTCCTCTCATTGGAATGAGTAGAAAATTGATTCAACATTCCCTAGCTCCATAGCTACTCGAATCAAAGGTATTCATGTGTCATTTCAGGTTTAGATGATCAGCCGATATGGACTCCGAAATCTTCATGTTTTTTTTTCAGTAGCATCGGCGTACAATCTGTTATATTCTGATCAAGCAAATCAAAGTCATCATCGGATTAGCAGTCTTTCATCCTCTCCTGATCCGATGTGGAAAGCATTATGGAAGCTTCGCTTACCAGCCAAAATCATCTTCTTCTTATGGCAACTACTTCTAAACCGTCTACCCTTAAGACTCTTCCTATCTAATATAGGTATATCAACCCAGCAAAATTGCGTTCTCTGCTATTCCTCTGAGGAATCCGCTGATCACCTTTTACTCTCTTGCCACAAAACCTCCTTACTTTGGACCTCTATTAACCTAACTATACCGTGCCACTTAAATTTGGATACCTTTCAAGAATGGCTCATTGCGTGGATCTCTATTCCAAATTCCTCAAAGCTACTCCATCTCCGAAACACTATAATTATAACCCTATGGCTTATTTGGACCAACCGAAACAAGCTAATTTTCGAACAAGAACCCTAGAACATTAGGCATATTTCTACCCAAAGGCTAACACTCAGTAAAGATATTTGGCTATGTTACCGACCTAAGAAGGATACAAGACTTCCTCTTCAAGTGACCGACAGAACCAGAAATAATCCGAGAGTATCCTTCGTTTTCTCGTGCTCTTACAGACAAGGAATCTCCTCCTTCTCCTCTTAAATGGCTTGCACTTTCAGAAATGCTACATATGATTTCAGTTTACAGATCTCTTTACTTGATTCTTTGAATACTCTTACTAATAACTTTGAATGAATCTTTCCTTCAAATAATTGTTCTGAGGCAAACCGAAAGAGTTTGCTCATTTGCTTGAGATGGCTATCTCATCTCAAAGTTACTCATTTGGATCTCAAAATTAATTACAAGTTGCTTATTTCTAATTTACAGCAGCCTATCAAGAACAGGAACGCTACTGACGCTGGTCTGATGGAGGACATTCTTTTTGCTATCAAGGATTTCCACCATCTTCAGATCAGCCACTCCCAGTTGCCGCGATAAATGATACTAGAGGGCGCATCTTTTGCTTTTGTTCTATGCTCCTCTCTTGTTTTCATGGAGTGATGTTCCTAGATATGTATATATTTGTGTGATAAACTTCTCCGTAGTTTCAATTTGGTTGTACTTGCGCTACTAAACTTATCTTATTTTCACGAATAGTAGTCTGTCTACTCTTGTAACCATGAAAATTATCTTGTTTCTAATATGAAAATTCTCCTGTTGAACTAAAAAAAAAAAAACCTAGCACCCTGTGTGGCAACAGTTAGTTGTCGTTAAATGTCTTTAGTAGCTTAAGATTAATGACGCTAAAAAAATGCTGTTAAGAATTGTCGCTGAAAGTGCTAAAAGAAATGTCACTAACAATATTTGATAACCATTAATTTTTCGCTATACGAAAGATTGTAACTATCTTCCTACTACATTGATAGCATAAAAAAAAAATTTAATGGGTTACAAAGCACCAAATTATGAAAGTCAATCATCTCGGTGCTCTCTCATATTATAAGCAAAAAATAAATAAATAAATAAAACCATTGTTTTTAGAACACAAAGGACGTTTCAATTTTCCGCACGACCATAATTCTCCCCTCTACTAGGAGTAAGTGATTTGTACTATGAGTGAGATTGATCAATGGTAAGGAATAGAATCCTTTGTGATCCAATATTTTTCAATCCTGCCACATCTATATAGTGACAACATCGTAGATCGTTAAGCTTACCGAGCTTGATTAAAGGTATCACAAGGGCTGAAAGAAAGTAAGAAAATTAAAATTAGGGAGAATCGTTTCTTAAGGGGAGTCCACGAATTGAATTCTTTAGCTCAACTTCCACAAAAACTTGAGCTCAACTAATTGTAATGGCAAGAAAATCTTCGAACCCATGATTTATTAGATTAGCCGTTTCTTGTAAAATTTTGTCACGGCAAGGTGATGGACACTTTATGATAAATTAATAATAGCTTTAAATAGCTGGAGCTGTGTAATACAAGGGATAAGACCAACATATTTTGGAGGGAGCAACATATTTTGGAGGGACCAACATAATTAATAATAGCTTTAAATTAATGAGACCAACATATTTTGGAGGGAGCAAAGTCAATTGAGATACTTTATTCACTGACTAGGTGTAGTGGTTCTTGGGAAAGCTTGTAGTTAAACACGGGGGTGGTTACGAGAAAGCACGTTTTTGTGGAAAAATCTGCTCATAGAAGATCGAATTATTGAGCATTTAATATGTGGCAGTAATTACTGAAAGCAAGAGGTGGATGATGATGGGCATGATGACTTGAACCGGTTGGATAAGGCATACTTTCTACAATGTTCCGTAGAACTTCCTGCCTAATAATTTATGGAATAGTGTGAATACGCCTAAATCGATCAATATGATCAATGGATGGATCGACTCTACGTCCCGATCAATAAAGTTGACGAACGCTTTCGCTACAGAGCATGCTCTCGTTCAACCATTCGCACAACGTTCTCATCACACTTATGCTCTCGCTCCCAAAGAAATTTAGATCGCGCTTTCTTTGTCAACTTTGCTTAAGACAACACAATATAACAATTGGCACCAGAAAAAAGATCTCGACTCGTGTGAAACTCCGATCCATTTATATTTGACCTTGAATACAATATTAGACCGTGAAGCTACTCCTGCAACGTAGATATTCGCCATTTATGCCAAGTATCCTGCTGAATGATAGATAGAATTGTCTTTGTAAAGGGGAAGTTCTTTAATCGCATCTCATATGATCAAGGGTCTTTTATAAATAATAGTTAGATCACCATTAAAACTTCAAAAACAGCAAAAATTTGAGTAGAGTGTCAATACCATGTCCAAGTAAGAACCAGTTCATCTGTTGAATTCTGGAGACCATTTTGAGAGTAGCTTTGCCATGAGAAGTGTTGCTATCTTCAGCTGTCGTTCTCGAACAGTGAAAGCTCTAAACTCTTCATAAACGGCGTCTACCAAACGCCTACTGCAACTCTCAAGGTAAAAGTATTGCTCTATTGTTCCAACACTGGGCATTTATAGCATTTATTGCCTAACATGAAAACTGTCTAATGAATTTTAGCAGCCACAGGATTCCAGTTTCATCCCTGTTAGAAGCCCATAGTAAAAATTTGGGCTGGGTTGACTAGTCCATGGTAGCCTCATGCACTAGACTAATGCCAAAAGGCCTCAACAAGTGTCCTGACTTCAATAATTATGAGTAAGTTCTGCTCCATTTTCATAGGTTCTATTCTTTTGGTTGTTTGGTAACGGTAATCTAAAACTTACCATTAGCATCATGGTTCTACGTCATAACTTTGGGGAAAAAAGGTAAAGGGTTCCCGTTATTTTTCCTTAAACCATGCAAACAACCACAATAAAATGAAAGAAAATTAAACAAAACAATAATCGCATCCCACCTTTGTTAGCACTCAGCTTTTGTCCGTGTAAAAGTTGAATCCAAATGGTAAAGCTGAATTATTATTCAATTCCCAAATGAAATAAGTAGGCAAAAGCAAGTGAGTTATGGTCAGGATTTGTGACTATAACTGCAAATCCGGACAACACTAGAGCAACTTGTTTATGGATGAAAGTGCACAAAAATTTGTGCAGAAAGCTGAACTAAGATCAGAATTTGAATTACCTCAAGTAACCAACTCAGCACCTCACTGTCTTCAAGCAAAAGATGAGATATATACACCTAACCAACTTTCACCTACAGCTGCAGTGCATGTACAGAATCCCTTTCTTCAAGTTTTTGGACAACTGATGTGTAGATAGTTAGATATTCATTGCACTTCATGCTCAGTGGAATTCAGAGACTTATGAGCCTTTGATTCATGGTCCGTGTCCTGTTCATACTCGCCTGTAATGAATTGTAGTTGTTACAGGACAAACAACAATTAGTTTTTTCCGCAATAATGAGATCGCATTCAGAAAGATAAGAGGGAGACAGAGAATGCATAACTACCATTATCAGAAATCTTGGTGTTTGTGTAATTCACTAAATGGGACCGCAAAGCTCGTATACTCCTAAACACACCCCATAAGTAATACTTGCCCTGGAATCCTGCATATCAGTTGTTTTCAAAGCAGTTTACTAACAGTGCCAAAGAAAGAGCAAACTAAATATAAACAAATAGGAAATTTGCAGCTCTTATTATCTGTGAAGATTTGGACTCACTTCTAGACACCGGTGGCAATTCTATTGACGTGAACACCAAAAGCTGGGAATTTTTCAGTATGGCGCTCATAGCAAGCTCTTGAGAGAACATCTCATCTACCAAGTTGTCAAAAACCCTTTCGTGCCTATAATTGAATATGAATACCCACAAAAAATTGTAAATAAACCAAATTGCAGTCATGTACTGAAAGACGACTTAAGCTACTAAAACAACACCTTGTATCAGCCGGAAAGAAATATAGGGCAATATTGTCATCACTAGGCTCTGATCTGCGAAAAGCCGGAGGCCAAACATCAAACTTGGGGAGCATTTCGACACAAAGCGATGATGGAAGAGAACCTGCCTCATCACAAACTTTTGCACATGCTTTGCTTGATAAATGGGCTACAAGTCCATCAAATGGATCATCAATTTTGTTGAGGATGCTAAAAGTTCCCCTGTCAAAATGGGAAAAGATTATAAAAGAAAAAGAAAAGAAAAAAGGATCTAAAATTTTCAATGCATCAGAGAAAGTTCAAAGTCAAAATTTGTCACTTCACATAAGACATATGGATGCGATCAAATTTCCCTTACCTCCAAACTGGGTTAACGACTGGCTGTGCATGTTCCTCTTCGACATTAAGTTTACTATTAGCTACTTGGGGGACCTCACAATTGAAGTTGCTCTCTTTATCGAGCATCGGTCCACTCTCTCTTTCGAGCTTGAGATCTTTTCCATGCTTCTCAATTCCTGAATCCGCAACACAATGCTCCTGGTAAGAGCAACTCTGACGTCTCTGCTCTTCGGGCTGAGCTGCATTACCAGGTTCAGAGGAACGTTCACAGCGTTCATGCTCCTCTTCCTTAGCAACTGAACAAGTATTGTCTGTCTTCTTCAGTTTTATATTAATGGAAGCAGAACCGTTTGCTAACTTAGCAGGCTCAGTGAAGTCCATTTTTCTGTATGCCCCATAATTTCGACGGGAGGCACTCCTTTGAGGTCTCTGCTCCTCTGGCTTAGCCACCAAGTGAGCAACATCCTTTTTCTTTTTCTTCTTGTTCTTCTTCTTCTTCATCACTTTTTTGTTCAGCTGAGAACAATTTCGTTCCGATTGGGAGGGGCTCCTTTGATGTCTCAGTTCATTTCCCTCACCCACTGAGCAAGTGACATCTTTTCTTCTCCCATTACCTGCCAGCTGAGCGCGCTCACGATAAGGGTCTGTATGCGGCTCTATGAAATTATGGGAAGGGTCGACATGATTTTTGTGGTCATTTGCCTCGGTGGCAAAAGAGCTTGTGTTCACTCTTTTCAATTTTTTTCGAGGTTGGACCTCTGAGTTGCAGTCTTCACAAACCCACCTTACATATTCATCAAATGTTTCAGGTATTTTATGCAAGCAGTATCTGCAAAAACAGAATGAACGTAATTGACAGAAAGCCGTCTGAACTTATGACTTGCATATAGAGCCAGCACACGTGTAAAAAAACTTTGGAGACACCTTTTTCGTCCTTCGTCGTCATGTTTGATGCAACTACCCATAGAGGCCCAAAAAGTAATGTCGACTCGAAAGATCATAAATCAAAAAGACATTAGCTTTATGCGTGTTCCATTGGAATTATAGATATCTTTAGACATGTTCCACTGGAATAGCCAACAATAACAAAGAGAAAAGCGGGGACGAAAAATCGAAACAGAAAAAGATAAAAGAGCCAGAGCCACCAAGCCAAAAAAAAGTAGCAGTATCCAAGTTGGCAATTATACGACATACCGGTGCACAGCAAACTCCAGACACTTCACACAGTAAACCCAAGCATTCCAGAATCCCGTGTCACCACACTGCTGACATATCGTCGCCTGCAAAAACATACAAGAAGGCAATTTGGCATGATCTGCTATTGTGTCCGTGTCAAGCACTGTGGAGATGCTATTAAGGCCTCATGTCCCATGCAACACTTGTAAAAGGATACTAAGCAGAGGATCAAGAAGGCTCCTATAATTTTATATGACGGCAAACTCATAAGCAAAGACCATTAAATTTGCTTCATTCAATGACCTACATAAACGAAGCTCTAAGGAATAGTGGCACCAGAAATGTCCATTCAAAAAACATGGGCAATTTCTACTGAAGAAAAGCAGATCAATATTATGCTCCGTAACAATGCTAACAATGTGCGTCATGGATTCCTTGTAGACGTATGAGACACTTTTAAATTCAAAGTGGGCCTACATCTGAGAAGGCTTAACCGTCTCATCAGAGGTGGGGTAGATGGAGTCATTTAAAGCTTATTTATTTGACTCTTATCACTTTGTTATTTTGCTGGGTAGAGAAGGCATAGTATTAGCTGGGATAAATCAGGCCTCCTGTTTCTTTCTTTGAGCAAATTCGTTCTTTAACCTCCAAGTTTAGCTGTGGCCGCAAGGCACCCTTTATATCTGAAAGTAGACTTTGATTTCCTCCACTTATTAGAAGTCAGACTGGGATGCAAGGACTTCTGCTCGGCAGGCCCCTCATCTGCAGTCTATCGAATCAGTGGGAGGCATCGGTGCGTGCTTTAGGGGGATGTGCAGCCTGTGTCGTCTGCTTCCAATTGTAAGTTTTATGGGAGATGGAGTTTGAATATAGCTCACATGGAGGGCTGGACCCTCAGAAGCACCGAGCTTCAATGCTTACGATTCGTATTCTAATGATGGCCCAGATATTGTTATGGGGGCTGATGATCTTCAGATGGTGGTCTTGGAGACTACCCTTCCTTTGGCTTCTTCTCTGGTAGATGAGGCAGGCTTTTTTGTGCTTTCAGAGGAGCTATTTGAAGTAAGAAAGGATACTGGATTATCTGCTTGGGTGAAAAAAAAGAGCTACGGCTTTTAGAAGAATTTTGGGTGTCCCAATGGCAGGTTATGGGAAAAAAGAAGTTGTGAATTTTCTGCTAAAATATCAAAAAATGTAGTCTTCATACTAAAAGTAAGGGGTGTAGCAGGAAGAAGGTTAATCCTCAGGCTAGAAGGGAACGTAGACCGAAGAAGCTCAAGTGCTCCATTAACTAGAGGGTAAGGAGCGCGCTAGAATTCTGGAGTTGGAGTAGAGTGATGGGGATCCGATTCATTTTCTGTCAATATGACATTTCTTAAAATGTCAGGGATCTCCACGACACTAAAAAGGAGAAAATTAGTGAGGTTGCTTTGAAAGTGGGAATGTGGAACTTGTAGTCGCCAGCAAAACCGGTAAATCTCACGTGTTCTTGTAAGGTAGGGGTGGTAGATGTCACCGGCTAGGTTTCGCTTGATGCACTGAATTCTTCAGGGGTAATTGGAATGGTGTGGATAGTCAGCTGTTTATGTGAAGAAAGGAAAGTATTATATTTCTTGCATGTTAAAAAATGAGGATAATGGGTTCTCTTGGATCTTTCTGGAGTTTATGGTCAAGGCACTGTGGAAGGCAATAGGGTCTTACAGAAGGAACTTACCATGGCTCATACTTCTTGGGAAGAAACATGATGCATAGTGGGAGACTTTAACGTTATTCGATTTCTTTGAGAAAGAATGGGCTACACTTACTTTTTCTTTTGAGATTATGCAGTGTAACAACTTCATTGGGTGATATTATTTGGTGGACCTCCCTCTGGAAGGGGGTGCTTTTACTTCGTCTAGTGGTTCAGAGCATGTTCTTGCAGAAGAATCGGTAGGTTCCTAAATGACCTGATTGGGAGGAGATACTCAGCAGGTCTATCTAGTCATGCTTGCCTAGAGGTACTTCTGATCGTGTGTCTCTTCTGGAGAGTGGGGCTCTTCGAAGGGGCAAGTCTCCTTTTCGTTTGGGAAACATGTGGCTCAAGGATCTGGTGGTCTTAGAGTTGGTCAAACAAAAATGGAAGGGCTATTAGCCAGAAAGTTGAAATTTCTTTAAGAGGATTTACGCACTTGGTAACAAGATACTCTTGGCATGCTCGTGATGCGTGTGACATTCACAACCTTGATGTGCTTGAAGGGGAGACGGGCTTATCCCGGAAAATCTTGACCTGAGATTTGATGTAAAGGCGGAAAATTGAGAATTTATTCAGTGCTTTAGGAAATTTGTTGTTGGAGGTCCAAGTCCAATTTCTTCCACAAAATAATTAATGCTCATAAACTGGTGGAATCATGCTTTTGATTAGGAGGCCATCCATGATGCTATCATCAATTTCTATCAGCAGCTATAACAATGTGATTGGGGTGGAATAAAGAAAGCATGAATGGGCCCCCCCATGCAGATGCATTCACCATGTGATTCTTCCAACAATTCTAGCCTGTTAAGATAAAGGATTTGATGTATTAATCTCAGGCTTTTTCTGATCGCGGTTCATTTCAGAAAAGCCATAGTAATACTTTTATTGGTCCTACGAAAGACGGGGGGAAGATATCAAAGATTTTCAGCCCATATGCTTGGTGGGCGATGTTCTTAAATTTTAATCTAGTGTTCTAGCAATCTAGCTGAAGTCGTTCTTGACAAACTGATTCCTATCTCCCAAAATGTGTTTGTTGGGGAGGACAAATCCTTAATGCTGTTATGGCTGCTAATGAGACTGTTGACTCTAAATCGAGGAGCACGAGCCATGCTTGCGGTGCAAGTTAAATGTGGAGCAGGCCTATGACCACATAAATTGGCAATTTCTGCTCTATTTGTTGCAATGGATGGGTTTTGAAGTTATTTGGAGAACGCAGATAGAGTTTTGCATATCTTCCGCTCGTCTGTCTATTTTGGTGAATGGATCTCCAGCAGGATTTTTCTCTTTGTCAAGGAGACTGAGACAAGGGGATTCCCTGTCTCACTTTATCCTTCTCATTGTTATGGAGTCTTTGAGTCGTTTTATGAATGGTGCAGTGGCAGGGGGTTATATTGATGGTTTGCACAAATGTGATCCTTTTGTTGATGTTTTGTTCAGAGGTCACACGTCCTCCGCATGCCCCTATGCCTCTCCCGTGGACTCCTCCACTACTTTAGTCACCAAACTCAATTTGCGCATTGAACTCTGTCCTTGGAATTGTTTATCTTATAAGGGTGATACACAGACAAGAAGCGGCCAAAACTACGTCACAGTTTCTAATTATACTCGCCTCCATAATACTAGGCCAGCCCACTCGACTTTTTGTGAAGTCCTGTAACATATTCGAACGTGAAACAGTAGTGAACTCGAATAGGAATACAAGTCAAATGAGTAATGTTTCACAAGTCAAAGTAGAACAATCACGTTAGCAGATGCTTACACATTCAAACCATACCCTAGGAATTCGCTAAATGTGACCAACACTAGGGAACGGAGGGAGTGTCAATCCTAACAGTTAATCAACCTCTTATGTTAAGCCAAAACCTCTCCACATGCGGCGTAAGTGTTATGATATCGGAACGCTTTAAATGGAGGAAATATTCAACTGGGATTTGGAGGGAATTATTGTACAAAAGGCCACTAACGGGGGGCTGTACATACGATGTCAATTGTTAGTTAAGTCAGGTTGCTAGCTCTTCCGCGGCTAGTTAGTCAGGAGGTTAGCAACTGAATAACTGGAAATACAGAGGCTGCTCTTCCAGAATTCTTGAAGGATTTGGTTCCATCAGTGAAAATTGTATTTGCCAAACTATCTGTGCCATTGTTGAAATTGATCCTAAGCCATAGCAGTAAGGCGTTGGTTTTTGTGTTCAGTTTCTAATTGTGCTCTGTATAACTCACACAAACAAGGAGCGCAGACAAGATAATTGGTTACAAGCACACATACGCACACACTCGCACACACGCAAAGAGATTGAGCGGTTTCGAGAAATTGGAAATGCACAACGGAGAATGACTCACCATGGCGATCTTTTGTAGGGCTGACGGCGACAATGGCGACGGTGGCCGCCGACATTTCTGGTTGGGCAGCGATTGCTTCGCCATGTGAGAGAAATGGGTGTGGGGAACTGCAATTGCGGCGGAATGGGCTGTTGATCGACGGTGGCTAACAAAGATGCGGGATACAGTAGTAATCCGGGCGCTGCTTAAAAAATTGGGCTAAATCGCACTTTTTTGGTGCTGGTATTATTATAAATTAAATATTTGCTTTGTTTTGTAAATGATGATTATATTATATTAGGACGAGAGAAGTTTGACGCGTGTTACAGAACTAGAGAGCAAATTGTAGGGACCAAATTGGAATTTGGTTTGTACCAAAAAAAATAATTGGAATTTGGTTGAGTGAATGTCTTGAATTGCAAAGTTTTGGGTACGTGCAACTTTTTGTCATCAAATTGACCCGGCAGCTTCCTTTGATGTACAACTTAGGGGACTGAAATTTTTTTAGGCCCTGACATGGGTTGTACGAAGAACGTACAATCCTACAGAGACAAGTAATAATTGGCACTAACATGGGTTGCACGAAGAACATACAGCCCTGTAGTGACAAGTAAATATGCTTAGTGTCTTATGATTAGTGACGGTAAAATACCGTTATTAAAGGTATTTGCAAGAAAATATCACTAACTATGCGACGAACCGCTTCTGAAAAATACCGAGGGTCTAACTCGAGTCGACAGCTTATCTTTTAAGTTAGTCAAATGACTGACAAAGGAAAATGAGGAACCTAATTCAATTCAACATAATCTAGTTGATTGCTTTTAGAACTCTTTTTTACCGAGTCTTGTAGTTGCTTTAAAATTCTAATAATGCTAACAAAATTCTATTCCTAACCAACTTTTTCTAGTGGAAGGCTTAGAAACTATTCTTCTAATTTTGTCACAGACTGAAAACTTGGTCGTGGTTGGTCGTGGGGAAGGGTTTAATCTAATCTACGATTTTTCTTATCCAATTTACACAAAATAAAAGACAAAGGTATAGAACATTACATTTAGTTAGGACCGCGCGGTTGCATGGTGCACGAATTGATTTTGCAGAGAAAACCCATAAAAGGGTATGGCCGATTAAAAACTCCCAATGTTTTGGCTTTGAATATGACTTCTGATGGATTTGAGGCTTTTGAATTGCCTAAATCTAATATTTTATGATCAAGTTAGGGTTGTTTGAAGTTTAGGTCTATGGTGAATAAAGGGAAATTGGGATTTAGGATTTTTGGAGGCTAATTTGGAATGGGAAGGCTAACAATGTTGAAAGATTATCACTTCCTCCCTTGGAAGAAGCCCTTAGAATGAACCCTAAGATCTCAATTTATAGCCTTGAACTCTGGCTGCAGAAAGGATTCTTATGTGAATTGCCCTTTTGCCCTAAAAAATATAAGAACATCCAAATAAAATGAAGTATCGCCGTCAAATGGAACGTGAAGCACATAACTAGAAGCATAGGGTGGTGAGAACAGAAAGGAAGAAAAAAAAAACCTTTCATGCAAATAGGCCTAGAGTCCAGGATTTTATGTTGATTTAATCCTTCCAAGTTTGCGTAGTTCCCCCTAGAAGGATCTTGTTGTGTTGACATCAATTTTAAGAGGTATGCCAAACTTTTTGGCAATTTTTAGGAGCACCTTTCCGACGTAATATTCAATAGGGAGCTCGAAAAGCTGAATACATAGTGCTGTTTTAATATCTACAGCTTTTGACAACTTGAAGTATGGCTCCCATTTGCAAATAGTAAAGTGGCCCTCCACTTCTAACATAATGGTAATCTTTGAGAAATTATGAGAAAATATCCTTCGTCCAGATCAATTAGGTCGTAGTCCTTTGGAGGCTCCATAAATTTCTTAGACGAGTATTTAATGCCTTGTACATAGGGCTGCAATTTGGGCTGGTTTATAATGGGTTTAACCGACCCAACCCAATTTTAAACAAGTTTTAACCCACTAAACCCAACAAAATTATAAATGGGTTGGTTCAAGTTGGGTAAATATTTAAATGAGCTAAATTGGGTCAAACCCATTAAACCAAGCTAACCCATCCTAACCCAAAAAGAAAAAACAAAGTGACGTCCTGGTACATCCGACTTCGGGTCTCTCTCAACCTCTCCTTCCCCGACCGTCGAGAGAGGCTGTAGAATCAAATTTCTAGGGTTCTAATTCACAAATCAAATTTCTAGGGCTCTCTCTCAATCTCTCCTTCCCCAAATTATCGTCCTTTCTCCCAAATCAAATTCCTAACACCCATCTTTTCGCACAGCACTTGAAAAAGAAGGTTCAGATCCTTCTCCCGTTGCTCTCTCAGGTGGCATTTGTCAATCGAATTGTGTGAATGTAAGGATTTAGCTGTGTTGTCGCCGCACCCTTCAGATTGACACAATGCCTCTTATTCTTGGTGCTTTGATAAGGTAATTTGCATCTGCAAATGCATAGGTTTCGATTTCTTTGCTGTAACAGTAACTATCAACATGAATTTCTTATGTTTGTTTTTAATTTCACAAAAATTTTGAACTGTATATGGAAGATTGTTTGTTGCAAAATCTTTTAATATCGACTCCTAGCCTCAGATTGGATTGTGCTATTTCATTTCTATGGACTATAGTTGTTTCGATATTGGATGTAAGCTGCCCTCCTCTTGTTTTATTGCTTTTCGAAAACCAACCAAAATTGAAGTGTCTGTTGGAAGTCGTTTAGGTTTGTAACTTAGTGTCAATTCCAGGTCTAAATTATGTCCGAATGTAAAATGATTTAAGCAAACATGTCATTAGCTGCAAACAGGTCATTAGCTGAATTACTTCTTATTTAGTTCACAGTTGATGCTATAATCAAAGATGTATGAAATGGATGATGCTATTAAGTACTGGTGCTTCGTTGTCATCAGTGGTATGTCAAATTTCTAGAAAATATACTAATTCCCTAGGTGTTAAATTTGCTCATATCTTTTTCCTTTTTTGAGTGTTGTAATACACCAAAAATAAAAGTTGATGTGATGTCCTGCTCCAAAAACCTGCTCTAAAAATTAAATTTGTTGAGTTGAAAGAGCTTTTTGAATTAAACCATTGTAAAAAATTCATGAGTAAAGAAGCTGAAGCACAGGGTTCTAAGCAATAACTAAGTTTGTTAGTCATCTTCCTACAACATCCTAATAGATACTGCACATCCGTTTAGAATTCTTAACCCTTCCATATCTAACAGTGACCGATAGATATGGAAGGGTTTGCTCCATGTTTAGTGCTGCAATTTGTTTGGGGAAGTGGGACGGTGGACTTTGGTTTGCTCCACCTGACTGGAAGGAGTGACCGATATCTAACAGTGACCGATAGAGATGAAAACGCTGCTGGTATGATCACTATTGTCTTTAATTCATCACTGGGGAGGAGTTGTATAAGAGGTTTTGTGCGATTTGATATTTATATAGCGTCGTTGCATATACGTATCTACCATCCGAGCTTTATACATTGAAAAAAATGATGGATATAAGGAGTTAAGCATGATGCTGAATACATTTCTGTTTGGGAACCAATCTGGATATAGGATGGACTATATATCTACTGCTGAGTTATCTGCATATGGTATGCTATTCTTTTTGTGCAAGTCAGACAAGTAGTGCAAAAGAATGTTGATGCTAGTTCAAGAGTGTATGTCAACTTTATTGGTTAATTGAGTATATCATTTTATTCAACCATTGATATGGTATGCTATTCTTTTTGTGCAGGAGGCTGCAACTATCAAGTTTGGTGGCAAGGCTTGGTGTCTTCACAAATTGGCTTGGGATTTTATTTATGCTTTAAGAATACTAGGACCTTTTGTTAATGGTTTTATTACTTCTCATGTCATTTAAAGACATAGATGAGTTGAAGTGGGAGGGATTTTACTGTATTTACTTGTTTTCTTCCTCTACACATGTTGATGTCCATTTACTTTATTAGTGTGAGGACGACTATAGTACTTTTTAATTAGACTGGAGTTTATTAGTGGTCTTTAATGCCTAAACTATGTGTTTATTTATTGATTGCTACGTGTTTATTTATTTATTGATCTAGAACTTTTTTTATAATATCATATTTTATCTTTTGGGAATAAATGAAACTTTTTATTTATCAAAGATTAAAGTAATATCTATAAGTCAAATGTGAGTAATGTTAGTCTTTAGATAATGAGACGCGTGAAGAAAATTATTCATTCACAAATGAAACAAAAAAAATTAATTCGATGTTAGTTGGGTTGGGTTGGGTTGAAACCCAAACCATAGCATTTTTACTTGGGTTGGGTTGGGTTGGGCTTTTTTTACAAAAAGCCCAATCTGGGTTGGGTTGAGATGGGCTTTTAAAAGGTTGGGTTTTCTCGGGTTGGACTGAAAACCAACCCAACCCGTCCAAGTTGCACCCCTACTTGTACACAACCGATTTGCCCAATAATTTCACAATTAGACTGCTTTGTAGCGCTCTTTGATTTTCTTTTTTTATCAAACTTGTGCAAAGTACTACTTTTGGCAAATAGGGTTCTTCTTCCTCATCTTCCTCCAATGTTTGGTCCTGAATTTGATTATCCTAGTTTTTGTCATCCTCATCAGAGGTGATTTCTTCAAACACAACCACAGAGTCAGCTAATGAGATGCAGCATTAGCGGTATAATTTTGATTTCGGGTTACTCGGCTCGACTCCGATTTCTAGTCGTAATGGATTGTCCAGTTTTGATTCTACCAGTGATCTCAATCTCAGTCGTCATGTGATCATTTTTTGCTTTCTTGCTACTCCTGCCATTTTGCTTAAGATTTGGGCACTCGTAATCATCTGTTTCTATTTCTAGTTATGGAGGCTGGTTATCGTGGAATGTATCGTGCGTTATAATCGTATGTGAAAGCAGTATAATTTCGATTTTTGGTTATTCGGCTCGACTCTGATTTTTAGTCGTGACGGATCGTCCAGATTTTGGTTCTAGTCATGATCTCAATCTCAGTCGTCATGCGATCATTTTTTGCTTTCTCGCTACTCCTACCATTTTGCTTAAGATTTGGGCGCTCGTAATCATCTGTTTCTATTTTTGGTTATGGAGGCTGATTGTCGTGGAATGCATCGTGCGTTATCATCGTCGGTGAAAGGTCAGTAATTACTAGATTGACAAACATGAGATGATTGGATATTTTCTTTAGCAGAGTTTTTGGTAAATGATTCCTTGCAAATATAACCTATTTATTTTCATATTTTTCTCTCGAGGAAATTTTTCATTTTTGTTATTGCTATTTGTAACAAAAAAAATTTTGGTTACTCGTTAAGTTCTGTTGTGGCCAAAAACTGACCGGGACCGAACGAGCGTCGGTTGGGACCAAACGAGCACGCGAGCAGACCTGCAAAGCACAACACGAGCAAACGGTGATGCGCCGGGAGCCCCGGAGGGGGCTCCGGCGGGGAGCCTCCGATGCTTAAGTTAGTCCATCATTTTGAGAGAGTATCTGATAATATTATAAAGTGTCAGACCTTACCATCTTCCTTATTTTCACTTCCATTTTATAGGAAAGTATTAAATGGTCGGTTACGTCCCCTTAATGGGGAGTTAACAAAATTGATGGGTAGTTATTTACCCATCATGGGAGAGTGGGTAAACTCCACTTCCTACCTCTCCAAGAGTCATGGGGCAGTTTCAGACTTCTCTGATTGCGACACGTGTCGCTCTCCCACAGGTATATATTTTTACCCATATCATTTGCCCCCCATTCCATGTTCTTTCTGAGAAAGAATGTGGAAGCAGGATAATTGACTTAGCATCAAATTTTGGACCCTATTAAGGGATGCTCCGCGTTAGGAATTTAAACCGAAAGTGATATATCTCTCTCATTGGTAGAGTGCAGAAACTTTTGGTTTGGCAAAGACGGGTTTGTTTACCCGGCCTTCCGAATATAGGCTTAGAAGGGCTCGCCTACTCGATTAGCAGAGTGGAGGCCTTAAACATGCTCGCCTACTGCTGGCTGAGTAAAGAGAATGGATGCACTCGTCTACTCTACTGTGCGAGCAGAGAGTGAGATTAATGTGCTTGTCAGCTCGGCTTAGCGAGCAGAGGCTTAAGAGACTTAAAGTAGCTCGTTTGTTTGGCTAGGTAAGCAGGGAGACTTTGAGTCTAATGCATTTGTCTTCTCGGGTTAGCGAGCGGAGGATTGACTCTAAAGGCGCTCGTCTGTTCGGCTTGGCGAGTAGAGAGACTAAGAGACTAATGTGCTCCTCTACTCGGCATGGAGAATAGAGGCTTAGTCTCTAAAGGTGCTCATCTGTTCAGATTCGCAAGCACAGAAACTAACCTCGGAGGGAGCTTGTATACTCGACTAGGCGAGTATAGGCAGAGGGGTCTAATGTGCTTGTCTGCTCGGTTTTGCGAGTAGAGGCTTAGACCTCGAATGGAGTTCGCCTACTTGAGGGAGACTTTGAGTCTAATGCATTTGTCTTCTCGGGTTAGCGAGCGGAGGATTGACTCTAAAGGCGCTCGTCTGTTCGGCATGGCGAGTAGAGAGACTAAGAGACTAATGTGCTCCTCTACTCGGCATGGAGAATAGAGGCTTAGTCTCTAAAGGTGCTCATCTGTTCAGATTCGCAAGCACAGAAACTAACCTCGGAGGGAGCTTGTATACTCGACTAGGCGAGTATAGGCAGAGGGGTCTAATGTGCTTGTCTGCTCGGTTTTGCGAGTAGAGGCTTAGACCTCAAATGGAGTTCGCCTACTTGACTAGAGTAGAGGTATGGGTCTGTGCGCTCGTCTGCTTGGCAGAAACTAAGACCAAATGCGATTGTCTACTCAGTTAGAGTAGAAGCATGGGTCTGTGTGTTCGTCTGCTTGGTAGAGGCTAAGACCAAATACGCTCGTCTACTCGGCTAGAGCAGAGGCATGGGTCTCTTGAGCTCGTCTACTCGACTAGAGTAGAGGCATGTGTCTGTCCGCTCGTCTGCTCGGCAGAGGCTAAGACCAAAGGCGCTCGTCTACTCGGCTAGAGCAGAGGCATGGGTCTGTTGAGCTCGTCTGCTCGGCAGAGGTTAAGACCAGAGGTGCTCGTCTACTCGGTTAGAGCAGAGGCATGGGTCTGTGCGCTCGTCTGCTCGGCAGAGGCTAAGACCTGAGGTGCTCGTCTACTCGGTTAGAGCAGAGGCATGGGTCTGTGCGCTCGTCTGCTCGACAGAGGCTAAGACCAGAGGTACTCGTCTACTCGGTTAGAGCAGAGGCATGGGTCTGTGCGCTCGTCTGCTCGGCAGAGGCTAAGACTAGAGGTGCTCCTCTACTCGGTTAGAGCAGAGGCATGGGTCTGTGCGCTCGTCTGCTCGGCAGAGGCTAAGACCAGAGGTGCTCGTCTACTCGGTTAGAGCAGAGGCATGGGTCTGTGCGCTCGTCTGCTCGGCAGAGGCTAAGACCAGAGGTGCTCGTCTACTCGGTTAGAGCAGAGGCAGGGGTCTGTGCGCTCGTCTACTCGGCAGAGGCTAAGACCAGAGGTGCTCGTCTACTCGACTAGAGCAGAGGCATGGGTCTGTGCGCTCGTCTTCTCGGCAGAGGCTAAGACCAGAGGTGCTCGTCTACTCGACTAGAGCAGAGGCATGGGTCTGTGCGCTCGCCTGCTCGGTAGAGGCTAAGACCAGAGGTGCTCGTCTACTCATCTAGAGCAGAGGCATGGGTCTGTGCGCTCGTCTGCTCGGCAGAGGCTAAGACTAGAGGTGCTCGTCTACTCGGTTAGAGCAGAGGCATGGGTCTGTGTGCTCGTCTGCTCGGCAGAGGCTAAGACCAGAGGCGCTCGTCTACTCATCTAGAGCAGAGGCATGTGTCCGTGCACTCGTCTGCTCGGCAGAGGCTAAGACCAAAGGCGCTCGTCTACTCATCTAGAGTAGAGGCATGGTCTGTGCGCTCGCCTGCTCTGTAGAGGCTAAGACCAGAGGTGCTCGTCTACTCGGTTAGAGCAGAGGCATGGGTCTGTGCGCTCGTCTGCTCGGCAGAGGCTAAAACCAGAGGCGCTCGTCTACTCATCTAGAGTAGAGGCATGTGTCTGTGCGCTCGTCTGCTCGGCAGAGGCTAAGACCAAAGGCGCTCGTCTACTCATCTAGAGTAGAGGCATGGGTCTGTGCGCTCGGGGCTAAGACCAAAGGCGCTCGTCTACTCATCTAGAGCAGAGGCTTTGGAGGTCTAATGTACTCGTCTGTTTGATTTTACAAGTAGAGGCTTAGACCTCAAAGGAGCTCGTCTACTCGGTCGGGCGAATAGAGAGATTTGTAGGGACTTTATAGAGGATTCAAGTGAAGTAGCGTGTCCACTCGATTTTGTCGTTTCCACCAAGGGGTACAAAGGTAACTTGCCCCCCTGTTATGTTGGTCGATTGTTGCCACGTGTTAGTTGTCCCAACAATCATGAGATCCTGGCTATTAGAGTACACTAATATCTCTATATAAGGAGAGCTCATTTCATTTCTCTTCACTTTATTTCATTTTGAGCAAGAGAGACTTCGAGAGGCCTAAAGGAGCTCATCTGCTCGGTCTAGCGATGGAAGAGTCCATTGGAGTTCTTCTACTTTGTCCGACAAGCAGTGAGTTAGGAATTTGAAAGATCTCTGCTCTGTGAGGCTTCATCGAGAAAGGAGTATGAGCTCTCGATTGGGCCAAGGTTTAGGCGAATCTTTATAGAGATGAGCACGAGTCCTAGACTAGACCAACGCAAATGTCCTTAGTGAAGGTGTACCGAATGATAACTGGCGTTGCGATGTTGAGCTTCTCAAAGTGTCGGGCCTGAAAATGGCTAGAGCCCGATTGAGGTACTAATGAGTGAGCCTTGTAATATCTCTTTTTAGGCTATTTTTATTTCTGGAATAACGAAGCTCCTCGTCATTTTAGAAAAAGTGATGTGGCTATTGTAACAGTTTTGGTTATTCTCGTGATGCACATAGCGAGATTATTTTTGGATTCGGTGTTCGGATGACCTTGGACATTGGGTGCAGCTACTCTCAGCGTGATGATGAGGAGGTTAGGTGAGGCATCATTGATTATGTTAACGTCAACGGGTGGTGATTTTGTAGTGCTCAATACATCCGAGAAGGATGATTGATCAAGGCTTGTAACTGTTTGATAGATTCTTATATGGCATGAGTGGTGACGAGCAGGTCGTGCTGCTCAGCCATCGTATGACGGGGAATGCAGGCTCCGTGTCAAAGGTTATAATCTCATGTACATGTAGCCCCCCTGACTAAGAAGGCATAGATGCAAATGTGGCTTCTTAGTCACTGTGTAGGGCATTTTCCTAAAAAGGACAATTGTTTGTTAGCTCGGTGAGACAAGTAGATAAAGCTAGGAAGTGCGGTCTGTCTACTTGGCTAGGTGAGTAGATAAGTTAGAGGACCATGGTTTGTCCAGGCAAGTAGCAGGATATGGAGTAGATACCACTAGATGACTAACAAAGATGTTGCACCATTTTGCTGATATGCTGTTCGCTAAACATACTGGCAAAGCTATAATCATAGGTTGTGACGCTCTCATGGTTATCAGATTTAGTGGTAACGTGTGCGCCTCCATTTCACAAGTCAACGTGTAACGCTTGGCTGACATGATGTTGCCTTTGAAGCTCTTAGCGTAACTAAAGCCATAGGGGCTATGAATTTTCGTCAACTATGAAGTTGGGTGTGATATAAACCCTCGCAATAGAAAAAGAGAGCGTATGAGCTAATTAAGGCAACTATTTTTTAGCACTAAAGCACTTAACTGAGAATAGTACTCATACTCTGTACGTGACACTATTATTACCCTGTCGATTAGGCAGTTACGATGTGTCACAAGTAAGGCATAATAGAAAAGTATGAGCACTCAGATGGCCTGAAGGCGCTTTGCCAAAAAGTGAATACGTATAGGGTCTCTAGGCCATAATGTTTAAGCCATACATAAATGTATGCTAAGCGTGCTGGAGCTAGAAATCATAGCTCTTATTTTTAGCAACGAACATATGATAAACATGTTAGGCTACAAGTGCAGGCTTTTAAGACATATATGTTGCATATATCACATAAACAAACTTTGTGGGTTCAAGTCTAACTATGCAGCTTTTGGGGGCAAAAACGTAATTGCTTAAAAGGAAAGCATGACCTGATTTATTCAGTCGATGGTTGGAGTTCATTTCCTTCACGAAAGATGTAGTCAGAGCATTGTGAAATCGCCGCCACCCTTGGGCCACCGTCTGTCGAAGAGTCATCCGCGGTCATCGCCAATGAATCTAGATCTGGTCACTTCTCCAACTGGGGGCATCAGTCGTAGTTGAAGGCCGTGCTTTTGATGGGCACCGCGGCGGAGGCTTGGACTGAAAATCGACGCCGGCAGACTTCGGTTGCGACGGTGTCGCCTGTTGTTTCGTTCGGGCTTCTGCCGGTGAGATAATGGCCAATAAAGTTCATGCGGCTGTGGTGGCGACGTCGTCGCGAATCTGGTGTAGCCCTTGCGGTATGTAACTGGTCATGGTGGTCCAACGACGTTACTTGGTGCGATGTCGCGAATTAGGGCGGCACAACGACGGGGATTAGACCAGCGATTTGGCAATGTGGTCGTCGATAGTAGCGAGCGTTCAGCAATTACGCTACCGTTGGTCACGACGGTGAGGAGTGGGCTGGAGCGGTGGTGGTTCGAGATTACCGAGACTTTGCTTGGAGACAATGGCCATCGGTGGTCTCCTTCAGGTGATGAAGCAACGGTGCAGTCACGGTGGGTGGTTGAGGGCGACCCTCAATTTTGCTTACCCACGGCCGCACGACGTCGATGTGGTGGCGAATATCGACTGGCAACGGTGCTGATATTGGTCGCGATGGCAATAGGCGGAGATTGGTTTGAGGCCTCAGGTTCAGGCAGCGCCACCCATTATTTGTGTATTTGGTTTTTGTTAGGGCATCTCCGTCGTAGCGGCGGTGATCAGAAGGGATACCCACCCATGGCAATGGTCTGTTACTCTGTTCTCTCTCAACGGCGAAGTGGTAGCCAATGGAGGGGCTCGTCTTTTGTCTTCCAGACTCATGGCAGTGGGTGGGCAGGTAGCTGTTCGAGCACTGTACTAGCGTTAGATTTGGTGGTTGGTCTTGGTCGGCACTGATAACAGACAAAAAACCCACAGTGGTGGACGGACCGGTGCTGTATGTGGTGTCGCAGATCCCACCAGACAGAAGCGTGACCGTTGTTTATGGCTATGGCCATCTTGAAAAGTATTTTTTTCCCATTTTTGTGTGACGGTAGTCGAATTGACAGTGGGGACTGCATCGCGGCGGTGGTAGCTTCTTAGAAGAGTCGTTAGGTGGTAACACCGTTGATGACCTTCGATGGCATGCTGACCGCCGCGAGCATTATAGGTGCTGCCGATGATTTCTGCCGATGAATTTTCAGCTGGCATTCTAACTCCCTTGCGTTTCATTGCCGACGTGTTCGCTAGGTCTGCTTGGCTAGTCGGTCCCACGGATGGCGCCAAAATGTTGTGGCCAAAAATTGACCGGGACCGAACGAGCGTCGGTTGGGACCAAACGAGCACGCGAGCAGACCTGCAAAGCACAACACGAGCAAACGGTGACGCGCCGGGACCCCGGAGGGGGCTTCGGCGGGGAGCCTCCGATGCTTAAGTCAGTCCATCATATGAGAGAGTATCTGATAATATTATAAAGTGTCAGACCTTACCATCTTCCTCATTTTCACTTCCATTTTATAAGAAAGTATTAAATGGTCGGTTACGTCCCCTTAATGGGGAGTTAACAAAATTGATGGGTAGTTATTTACCCATCATGGGAGAGTGGGAGAGTGGGTAAACTCCACTTCCTACCTCTCCAAGAGTCGTGGGGCAGTTTCAGACTTCTCTGATTGCGACACGTGTCGGTCTCCCACAGGTGTATATTTTTACCCATATCAAGTTCCAAGGAAGAAGTTATGTTTCCACTGTACTTTAGACTCTAATTTTGTTTTAAAAGACCAAAATGTGTGCAGTAGTGTCACGAAAAAGTTTAGTCATAGAAAATAGAGTACAACAATGGATAGAATTAGGTCTGCCAATAGATTGGATTATGAAAAAATCATTCCAACCCAATCTTTTCTTTTTCTTTTTTTCACTTTTTGTGCGAAATGTTCAACATTATAGCTTTGTTGATACCTGAAAATAAATTCTCAATTGATAGTTCATTAGCTTAAACACTATCAATAGCAAATAAAAGTTAACTTGTTCTTAGCTAATTGCCACTAACCGGCTCTAAAATTCATATCGTTATTTGCAACAACAAAAAAAGATGATAATGGATTAAAATTTGGAAATTATTTTCTCATTTGAAGAAACTAACTTAAGTTACATATGTTTGTATTTTCTAAAGGATAGTTACCTATTTGTTAAAAGAGGTTAGGAGAAATTATCTTCTATATATTAGTTATCTTCTAATTGGTAGTTATTTCTGTTAGGTGGTTTACTTTTTATGCGGTAATTATTTTTAACATTTAGTTAATTTTCACCATCAATCAAATCATTTTTATTTTTCCTTCTTAAAAAGAATAATGTAGCCTTTCTCTTCATGTCAAAAGCCTTCATAGATTAGTTTATCAAAGCCTTCTTAGAAGTTGGATGCTTTTATATATTACAACACTTTGAATTTACATTATACATTTTAGATTATAATTCCCATTCTTCCAAACACAATGGAAGAAGTTCTCAAAGTGAGACAAAAAAGAACGCACACGGTGAACTAATTGGAGCAATTGTCTACAAATCAATTGTTAGTTTGCTACTAAGGGGCAAACATTGGTACGCATAGAAGAACAATCAAATTGAAAGCGTTTGGTAATATCCATTCAAATTTTGTTAGAATTGTAGATTGCAAACCATAAAGATACGTGTGAAAAATGTGTCTTGTGGGGAAATCATTTGTATTCATAAAAACTACTGGCTGAAACTGGCACAAAAATTACTGCAAGTAATTCACGTAAACTCGATGTTGTGCCAAATATGGCAAAACAATTGGATGATGTGTCCTTTGTTGAAAAAAGTGTAAATGATATATGACTTGGGTGGGGGGGATTGTGTGTCGTTTACTACTAAGAGCATACGTTACAGTTCTAAAAATGGTTATAAACAATGTTAGTAATGATAAAGGTTGCAGCCCTTCTATGGCTAAATGCATGGAATAGCTCCTTTCATGAACAAGGAGAGAAACTTGTTCACTAATAGATATAAATCATGAGTACTCTGAAATTACCGTACTTTGATATTGGCAAAATTCGAGGAATATGATGTTGTAAGTTCCAATAAAATACAACAATTTTCAATACCACTCCATCTTGTAGGTTTGGGAAGCCAATTCTTACACTAATATGTAGGTTGCAAAAAACACTAGTAGACATGCAATGATTGATCCACCCGGATTTATCAGCTTTTTTTTTTTAGATTTTATGTTGGAAGGAGCAAAAAGAAGTGGATTAACAAAAATGTCTTAGACAATTTGTGGCACTTCTGGGAAGTTATGTGTCAAGCTCTTAGTGGTCACTATTTTATGGAGGAGAAATTATTTGCTTTTGTTTATAAGAATTGGCTTTCCACAAATTCTAAATATTCATTTGCTTGAGTCAAGAGGCAACGTTGACACCAAAAAAATATATTCTCAGCCGACATGTCATTGACTTAAACACTGTTGATAGCCACTAAAAATTTATAACTTGTCCTTAACTAATTGCCCTTGAATGGCTCTACGGTTTTAGATTATTATTTGCAAAAAAGAGATGAGGATGGATGCAAATTTGAAAGTTATTTTCTCATGTAAAGAAACTTAACTCAACTTAAATGTGTCCCATTTTCAAGAGGATATTTACCTACTTGTTAGAAGGAGAAGTTTTTTGTAATTTGGTAATTGTCTTTTAAGTGATAATTATTTTCTATTAAGTAATTAATCTTTTATGTGGTAGTTACTTCCTACATTTAGTTTGTAGTATAGATAATAGATGCCAGACTCATTGTATGACAATCAATCAAATCTTTTTTCTTCTTCCTAATGTAGTGTTTCTCTTCATATTAGAAGCATTCATTGATCAGTTCATCAAAGCTTTTTTAAAGGCCGGATCCTTACGTATTTGAATACACTTATATCTAAATTCTACATTTTCTACCACAATTTTCATTCTTCCAAATACATTAGAAGAAGTCCTCAGAGAGAAGCAAAAAAGAACTCAAGCATTGAATCAATTGTAGCATTTTCCTGCAAATTGATTGTGAGTTCGTTATTGAGCGCAAACAAGTTTGCTTATATAAGCTACTACTATACATTAGTGAGGTGCTTCTATCAAACTGTAGTGAAAGAAACAATAACTAGAGTTGTCTAGCAAGAATCATGCTATTATCCATATTTCTAGCAATTACCGAAGGTTTATACCTGGGACAACTTTTTGTTGTTACACTGAACTATAGGAAGATAACTACAACTTCCCGTACAGCAACAATTAATGGTCGATAAATATAATCAGTGGCAGCTCTGTAAACACTTTCAGCAACAATTTTAGTAACACTTTTTTAGCATCATTAAATAAAAATCTTATAAATATTTAACGACTATTAATTATCCATATACGAGAGTTGTATCTATCTTCTTACAACTCGAGGCAGGCAAAAACATTCTTACACTTGAAGCAGTCCCATCAAGCAAACATTGCAATGCCGAATCATGGTGATGCTAGCAGTCATTATCTCCCCTTTGATCCTCCTTAGGTCAAATCTTGGTATCAACCAAGAGGGTAACCAGTCTCGATACCGCACCCGAATATCTCGGATGGCCACATCTTTTTGGTTGATCATCACTAGCTTTATTTAGGAGTGCAACTTGAGCCGGACAACCCGTGGATAACCCGTGCTAGCCCGCAAAAATATACGTTGAACTTACTTTTGTAGTGACCGTGGTGGACGTGGGCTCAAAATTTTGAGCCCGTAAAAAATATAAGCTGGACATGGGCAAAGGTTTCTACAAGCCCGTCCAGCCCATTGGAAAATCAGTCCGTCTAACTAATATATATATATATATATATATATAGACACACACACACACACACAATATATTTATTTTGTTTTCTTTAATCATTAAAAAAATGTGGATCACAAAAGTCTATGCAATCTCGACCCTCAAACTCTTAACCTAATAGAATACTACTCTATTTCTTTTTTGTACTTTCTGAACTCTCAGCCCCCACTTCGAAAAAGTCAAAGCCTCAAAGTGAAAAGTATACTCATATTCTTGTCTTATTTTTCTGAATAAGATTGAGCAACGGTTCCCACTTTTGTTC
This sequence comes from Escallonia rubra, assembly GCA_033065855.1. NCBI lineage: Eukaryota > Viridiplantae > Streptophyta > Magnoliopsida > Escalloniales > Escalloniaceae > Escallonia > Escallonia rubra. Next base: position 230,043 of record JAVXUO010001151.1, read on the forward strand.
ATGTTTAGAGATCTTTGAAGACTTTAGTTTTTCTGCTTTATTTGTTATTATAGGATTAAAGATTCTATTCTTTTTCTCTCTCATTTTGTCCCAGATAGTTGTTTTCATGCTTATATTTAAGTTCATTTTGAGACTTTAATGTACTTTATTTCATTATCATGACTAAAATGTAGAGTTGGATGGTCAATGATATGTTTCGAAATCGTTTTTAAAAAAAGTAATATATAACCATGGACTACCCGCGTCCACCAAAATTTTAATAGGCTTGGTGTGGACACATATTATTCGGCCCGTAGATGGACTGAGCTAGACATGAGCATGACTTTTGGAGAGCGGGTTGGTCATGGTCTAACCCTTGAGCCCACCCAACCCGCCCAAGTTGCACCCCTAGCTTTATTGCAGTCTCACTAAATTGATCATTTTCTACTGTTTGCCTCTCCCTAAAGTCATTAGCCTTATTAGTGTTATTAAAAATAGAAGAGATATCCATTAATTAATTGTGACTTTTGTGAAAGTGTAAAAGGTAGAGTGATTAGGAGAATCTAGATTTTTAGCATGTTAATTATAATTAAATAGCAATTGAGTGAATTATTAATAAAAGAAAGATATGTTTGTCCAAAATATTTACATTCATTCAGACTTTTATAGATAGTATGTCGTATCAAGTTATATCATTAGCCTTCTTCTACTGATTTGTTAATTTTGAGGTAACCGATTTGCAAAACTTGCGAACTACAAAGACCCGCCAAATTGTACATTGACTAGCAGTGAAAGACTGGCAGCTTTGGCAGCCCAACTGCCGTCAACAGCCACCATAAGTACCATTGCTGGCAGTCACCGCTCGCCACCACCAGCACTCTAAATAATTTTTTTTATACTTTCTTTTAATCAACTCATTGAAACCCAAATATGTTCGCTCAATCCAACTTAAAGCGACTCAAATCGTTTCAATTAATTCAATTTTTTCTTGGATAAAAGTTCAATGAATTTGAAAGCACATGTATTGTAATTGGATACCAAACTCTTGCACCGTATGCACAAACCCGACTCAATACACGAGCCAAGCACGTCGACTCTCTAGACAAATTATCCCCAATCGATCAAAATTTTGGACAAACCCTAACCCTCACATCGACCTTCACCGGAAGGATGAGTGTTGGTGCAAAAGCGACGTTAGTGGTCACTCCGGTGAACGAGGAAGAAACTGATACCTGTTTGCAATTCAGGCCGTCGGCTTCATCGGAAAACGAAGAAGCAAAAGAAGATCAAGAAGAAAAGAAGGTTGTTACAGAAAAACGCGTGCTGTACCTGGTATGCGAGTTTGCCGCAGGCGATCACGCGTGTAAGATATACCCCATAGAGGTCGGGCCTGGAGCTCCGGCAAAAGAGGTGGCGTCACTGAGGCCACCAACTGCTCCGCCGAAGTCCGTAATCAGCTTCAGCTTCGGTCATTATCCTGTGTACAGGGGCTACGTGGCGATTGGCCGTCTCATATACATGGTCGGTGGCGAGAGAGGGACAATTCTTAAAGACGTTACGGTCTTCGATACTGTCACCTGTTCAGTCAGGCAAGCTTCTCCGATGGTGTATCCTAAGTACGACCCGACCATAGTTGGTCCCATTCGCGGCGTGTGCGACGCCCGTGACCCTGACGTGAAGGAGACCTGGAGATGTTTTGTAATTGGCGACGAGCTCGCTTCCCACGATTTCGAGGCTCTGGACGTCCAATTCTTCCATTCCGGACGTGAGCCCACGAGCCGCTGGACTTCACTTCCTCTGCCTCCAGTTTCTCGCGTCGAGAGGCCTGCTATCTGGGCTACGGCTACTGGTTATCGTATATACTCGCATGCCATTATCAAGGACATTAGTGTCATCCTTTTAGCAACTTTAGGCGAGGGCGTGTTTTCGTACCATGTCTCTGAATGTATTTGGACAAGGATAGATTGTTCTTCTCCTCGTCCTGGTCCCGGCACTCGTATCATATTGCCCTTCCGGAAGACAGCCACCTTCTTTGGCCCACTCGGGGAATACATTGCATGTTCCCCCAAATACTACCCCGGGGTATTGGCAGAGCTGATTACTGTGCTTTTCGACCTCATGGTCCTGAACCAGAATGCCAAATAGCTCATGAGGGCAAATCAGCCCCTAAAGGATCTTACGATAAAATTCCTGTTTGCGGCCTTCTTACCATGCCCCTCGCGAGGGTGGACGACGTCTTTGTGTCTAATCTCGGTGATGAAAGGGGTGTTTGTGTTGTTCGCCGTGGATCATGAAGACTATTGGGGCTTCGGATCAAATAAGCCGCCCGACCATACCCGTGTACCCAGGCCCCTAGCTGCCATCGACATTTTCTACCCATCAATGAATCCTAGCGGTGATGCTATCAGTGCCAAGGACCAATTCTCTATTTCGTTCCAGATCGGCCGTCCGTGGTCCTGTCTCACCCGTGCTCGTGCTTGTCTGCCCGTGTAAGTCATATTCATTTAGTGCTAATTCTATTAGATTCTTTACTTTTGCAGCATCTGGACATGACTTGAAAGGTCGTTGCACTATATGATGAATGCTACATTTCCCGTCAGAAAATTGTGAATAGAATAATATCTTATTGGAAATCACATTAAACTGTTATATTGTACAGCTAGAAATGAGTCTATCCTGTTTTAAGTGTTACATAGACTAGAGGTGATGTTTGAGTACGTTGCTATTGTTTTTGCAACAATTGCCTTCTTGCACTTACTGATGCTTATATGCTTCCAAATGCTATGAATCGAATGGAATGCTTTCATATTTATGGAATATATCCGATGTAGAAATTGCATCCCTCGCCTGCTATCAGCACTAAAATCTACTATTTCAGGCAAGTGCTGCATGGCACAGCCGGTGGTATGTCTTCACAAGTTCAAGCTCGGAACCAGCAACATTCAGGGCCTACACCAGTTAGTATTTTGTTTGTTACTGTTTTCCCCTGGGGCTCTTTTTGGCGGTTGGGGTTTCCAAATGTGACTATATTATCTCCAAACTCTTGTTATGTTTTCTTTAATAGGATGTAAGGACTGTGAGATGAATCCAATTCTCAATCCCAGAGCTGCAGGTCCTGAAGGATCGGTCGTCGGAATTCCGGGTACAGTTGGCTTGTTCTTTCCTTCGGTTTGTTTACTTGTATCCTACTTGCTATTAAATTGGGGAAGTGGGAATTGCAGTGTGTGTCTTATTGAATCACTGTAAGTTGAACTTAACAGGCTACGTGCAACTGGTAAGCTCTTTTTCTGTGACCATCTTACAATGCTACGTGTAACTGGCAATCTCCTTATTTCAGGATCAAATCAAGGTGGCAATAACCTGGCATTAAAAGCTAGTAAGTTCTTAATTTATAAGTGAAACTTGGGAAAAAAGCTAGTAAGTTCTTAATTTAATGGTCAGCTTTGTATTCGTTTTTTATTGTCATTTTGATTGGATATCTGTTTACATGTTTAATTTATTGTTTAGATGCGACAAAACTTCTTTCGTTTTCAACGGCAAGGTCTACTGTGGCAGTAGAATTTAATTTGTGTAGGACGGCTATAAGGAACGTGAAGAGATGCGTGCATGTGTAAATCAAATCCTTCAGTTATGGTGCATTTTTCTTCGTAAATTTCTGAATATGTTACTATATGATGCAGTCATCCAGTTTTCAGCCCTTGAATATTATAGTAATTCTTTCTTCAACATCACGATAACCCAATTTGACTCGCACTTAAGTTTATTAATCGATCATTTTGATGGCATTCATGCACAAAAAGTTAGGTTAACTTTTTATTCAGTAAAATCCGATTCTTGATTTAGACTTTAAACGGTGGTGCCTCTGTTGATTATCTAAATGTATGGTATGTTCGGGATCTGCTCAAAAGGTGACTTAGCACGGTGCATGTAAGCCTAATGTCACGGAACGAACTTCCCCAAGTCGAAACCGTGCGGCACTTAGCAAGATCAAGCCCTCGCTTGTGCGCTAAGTCAGCCTAACCGTAGAGCTGGGCGAGGTAGGAAGCGTTTGTGCAACGGAACACAAGAGGTTGGGGAATAATTCCCACTATATCACTACTTTGGAGAAAGCTTACAAAGATGTCTAGATGCTTGGATTGTTGGGTGCCTTGGCCAACACATGGCTTTGGCTATTTATACTAGTGTACAAGACTATTCTAGATCAAGACTATTCTAGAACTCTCCACACTATTCACAAGCCTCTCTAGTATTCTAGACTGTCTCTAGAATACTCCCCGACTATTCTAGAGCTTTCTACCATAACTCTAGAATATACCCATATTTACAAGACTTTAGGTGTCTAGGGAGGTGCGGAACCTTCCGGAAGCTTTGCCCTCCACTTGCCAAGTAAGCGTCCAATAAGCGTCCCGTAAGCGCCTAGTGAGCGTCCGCATGGCGTTTCCTCAAAATCAGCCTCCATCATGAACGGTCCGTGACATTCTCCCCCACCTAATCTCGCGACGCCCTCGTCGCGCCTCATTGCGAAGTCGATCTGCAATGATGTTGAACTGCCGAAGGATTTCCGCTAGTGCCCACATTGCTTGCATCCTCGGCAATTCTTCCCTTGACTTGTCGGCATGCATGACAAGTCTTGACACACCTTTGCACCTCCTTCTTCACTTGAGGCCAAAAGTATGCCTTAGTCACCAAGGCATATGTCTGTCGATGCCCCGGGTGTACTGTCGACTGAGTGTCGTGGCATTCCCGAATGACCTTCCTCCTTAGGTCCTTCCACTTCGGCACGTACACTCGTCCATCTTTTGTGTAGAGTAGGCCTCCCTTTAACCCATACCTTCGGGTCTTCCCACTCTCCACAAGCTGTAGCAACTCCTTGGCTAAGGGATCACGCTGCAGGCCCTCCTTGATCAGCTTGAAAGTCTCCCCTTTTGCCTTTGAGGTAGTCACCAACTTTTCCACCTTATGTAGCGCCATCCCACATGGTGCCACGTTTTGTGGCTTGGCTCCCCGGTCAAGCTCACCTTCACGATCCACCTTCCTCCTAGGTGGTTGCCGCTTCTTGCACTCGCGCGGCACATGGCCTTCCTTCGCCTTGAGAACGTCCTTTACTCCCTTCGATGGCTCGGATCGTGGCATGTTCTCTTTCCCCTTGAGAACGTCTTTGGCTTCTCTTGTCGCGCCCATCCTTGCCTTGTGGACATTCCTCGCTTCTCTTGATGGTTGCCCCCGCGGCATAGCGTCCTTCTTCCCCTCGAAGACGCCCACCATCTCCTTTGGTTGCTGATCGTCTATTCCCGCAAGACGGTCTTCAACCTTAAGACTCGCCAAGTAGGTGCCCTCACCCTTGGCTTCCACGTCTTTGACTCCTTCCACTAGCCGCATCCCCGATAACCGCATAGATGTAGGAGTCATGGTGCTAGATGTTCCCCCGAACATTGGCACCACACAAGCTGTCCCTCGCTCCATTATGCACACCGCATTGTTGTACGGTGACACTAGAGCGTTCACCTGTCGCAAGAAATCAAGGCCCAACACTACCTTGAAATCGTCCATCCGAGCGACAGAGAAGTCCACGAACCCCTTCCACTTGCCAAGGCATATTTCGACCCTTCGAACCATGCCTTGTAGGGGCTTCGCTTCGGCATTGACGGGTTTTAGCCATCCTTCCCCGTCAACCACGTTGAGACCTAACCTCTCGGCCTCATCCATCGTTATGAAGTTGTGAGTCGCCCCCGTATCTACCATCACATGCGCGGGCTTCCCATTCAACTTCGCCTCCACATAGGCAACCCCTTGCTCCTGGAAGCTTGTCCCTCGCCCGTCAGGACTTGCGGCACATTCTTCCTTTGGAGCGCGTTTAGGACTTGGAGCGAGCCTAGGCGCACCCTCTCGCGCTCGGACTCCTCCTTCTTCCTTCTCTTCGACTAAGGCAGCCAACTTGCCTTGTCGCCGGCAATCCTTTGCCCAATGCGGCCCTCCGCAAAAGAAGCATCCGTCCTTGGGCTTGTTCTTGACTCGCTTTTCCTCTAGCTTGCCACGGCCCTCGGACTTGCTCGTGCTAGCTTGGTTTCCCCGGTTGTGCCACGCCTTTGGACTTTCTCCCCCACCATTGGCGTGGTTGCCTTCCGAAGCTTCTTCTTCCTCCCTTGGCCTTGAAGATCCCTCACCTCTATCATACTCCGTCAATGACTCCGCCATCGCTATGGCTTCGTCGACATCCTTCACGCCCCTGCGTTGAAGTTCCCTCTTAGCCCAACTTTGGAGGCCGTCGACAAAGTTGAAGAGTAGATCTTCCTCCGCCATATTCGGAATGTGTAGCATAAGTGTAGTCAACTCCTTCA